>VZRO01004645.1:976959-1028370 GCA_013397915.1 Daphoenositta chrysoptera
CGTGAGGGGGGAAGAGAGAGAGAGGGAGAGAGGGGGTTCGGTCCGTGTGGGGCCGCAGGGTCCGGAGATCGCCCGTGCTCCGGGGAAAGCTGCCCTAGCGGGCACAGCCCCGGGGCTCCTGAGGAGCTAGTGCCGTAAAGAATCACAGAGCCAATTAGGTGGGAAAAGACTTCTGAGCCCATGGAGTCCATCCTGTGACCGTACAGGGCTCAGTGGGTCCCGGCTAATGAGGTTTAAATGGAGAGGGGAAGCCGCTCCCGAAAAAAGTATAGAAACTTCAAGGACCATCACATGTACCCCCATGTAATTTATAATTCGTAATTCAGTAGTTGTAAGAGTAGGTGAGATCCTGCTCCAGCATGTCTAGTAAGTTACAGTGACAACACTGTGAGGAAATCAGGAAATCCCCGAATGGTTTGGGCTGGAAGGGACCTTAAAGTTCAACCAGCTGCAAACCCCTGTGATGGGCAGGGATATCTTCCAGTAGACGAGGTTGCTCTGAGCCCTGTCCAACCTGGCCTTGAACATTTCCAGGGCGGGAGCATCCACAGCTTCTCTGGGCAATCTGTGCCAATGCCTCACCATCTTCACAGGGAAGAACTTCTTCCTAATATCTAAACTCACTCTCTCCTCTTTTAGTTTAAAACCATTCCCTCTTGCTCCATGACAATCTGCCCATGTAAAAAGTTACTCTCCTTCTTTGTCCATAAGCCCCCTTTAAGCACTGGGAGGACATCAGGGAAAAGTACTAATTTGCCCATACTGATGTTTTTTAAGATCTGCTTTGACCATTGTGCACAAGAGTACACACACTCACTTTCACCCTTAGGTATAAACTGGAAAGACCCCACAACCTACAGCATTATCCCTCAGTATCCACGAAAAGAAACACTTTCCTGTCCATCCCAAACTCCTGTGGCTGCTGTAAGCCTGTCAGAGGCCCTAAGGATGAGTTCACCTCCCACTGGGAAAGAGCCAGCGGGAGCACAAAGGCACGAGCCCCAGGCTTAGCCGCAGCAGCCCGGGGGCCTGGAGGCTTAAATAATACATCCTGGGCAGTAAACGGGAATGTTTTCAGTGCCTCACCACGTCCCTGCCCGGCTCCAATCTGTGAGGGATTAGTCAAGCTCCGAAGCACTGCTGCCTCCCCCAGCAACCCCGTAACTCCATGGCTGCGCAGGACTCTGCGATTTACGTGGCCGCGCTTCCAGCAGCTCCCGTGACTAACGCGTCCCATAAATACCACTGGGAGGGGAAGCGGCCCTGAGCTGGCAGGCGTTAAGGGTTTCTGATGGGATTTGAGTGCCTTGGGGGAACACCAGTGCCACCATTTTTCACCTGCAGCTTAGCTGTAGGCCTTGGTGCCAAGCAGAGATGCTGATCCAGCAGAGGAGAGGTAGAGCGCGGTTATCTCATCCAGGAAGTCCTTCCTGGGTACGCCTGGGGCAGAGGGATACCGAGCAGCCCTTCACACAGGATTTTGGCTTCTCTGGGAAACCTGACTGAGCACAGGAGAGATCTGAATGGGAACCATAATCCAATCTTGACTCAAACGCTCTCAAACTCGGGGGAGTCCAGATGGCAGAACCAGGTGTCAGCTTGAATTTTACAATGGAACGGTGTTGGCCAGCCCTACAAGGGTTGGCTTACAACAACGTGTAGGCACCTAATTCCCTTTTAGATGACTATGTAAGAATCATGAATCTAAATCTAATGTCTAAATCACAGTAAGGGGCTGTACCAAACCCACAGATATCGACTGAATGTGCTTTGCCAAGTACAAACACCAGATCTCATCTTGAACCTCCATTCTTTCTCCTTGCAAGTTTTAGCACTACATACAAAAGTGAAGCACCATATTCAGTTTATTGCTGCAGATATTCCAGGCACAAAGCTCCCACGTGTTTTATAGAAGAAGTAGAAAGAGTTTGGAGTTGTTAACTCCAACGCTATGGGCAAAGCAGCAATCCCTGTTAACAGTTTCCATCAGGCCAAGGTTTAATTGCCAGCCGTTGGGTCAGCTTGCTCCAGGAACAATTACGGCGCAGTGAAGTCATTTCACGGAGCATTTACCAACAGCAGGCTTAGAAAACAGAGGCTGGCCGTGTTCTCTGGCTGATTAAAGTCCTGGGAGTGGAACATGGCACTGAATGTTTGCCACCTAGGAATGAAGTGTTTTCCAGGCAAATGCTGCTGCAGCGCAGGCTGGACAAGGCAAGATGAGGAGAAAATAGGAACCTTTTCCACCTCCTGGACCAATATCCCCAGGAACAACACAAACCTTCCTTTATCGTCTGGGGCTGGATTTGAGTCCCGCATCTTTTTGTGCTTCAAGAGCTGCTCTCTCATGAGCAGACCTGGAGACCTCCGTGACTGCTGCATCCCTTTTCTCTTGGCCTAATTGCCCTGGAGTCTGGTGAGTAGAAGCAGCCAGCACCAACAGATCACAAAAACATCTTTTCTTGTGGAGTTCCCAAATCAGTGTGGAAATGTCATCATAGGCTGGCAAATTGGGCTGCTCGGGTCAGACCTCAGGGTCAGACCTCAGATGACATTTCAACCCAGGACAGAAGCAATTTGTACCAGGGCATAACTTCAATTTGCATCGGTTTCATACTGAAAACTTCTGGGTTTTTAGGAGCCAAATAAGATCTTCAATCGAGGGTCTCCCAGACTTAAATGTATATTTTAAACTTGATTCTTGCACTGCTCTGCATGCTGCCACAGTAACACATAAAGCAACATTTTGCCAGTAAAGGACTGAGCCCTTATGAGAGACAGAGAAAGGCTTGCATAGGGAAGGAGAGTTTCCTTTCTGCTTGTGTTTCAGACTCTATCATGACCTTCCAAAGACTCAGGAGACCTGGGGAAAAAACTTCCTAAAAATAGCAGAGTCAAAAATTCCTAAATCAGTGTAGCCCTCTTTCTAATGAAAAAAAAAAAACTCTATCAAACTAAATCCCTGTCAATACTTTTACCAGATCATAACACAAGCTGCCTTAGGAAGAACCGTTGTGTCCAGATCAGCCACTGTGAGAGAAAGGAGCAAGCCTTTCCTTTTGATAATAACTCATGATTTAATTTGTCCTTTAAAATCACTTTTGAGATCCATCAAAATTTATTTTGTTGATTTTCTGCTGAACTGTCTCAGGCTTCGAAGCCTGAGATGAATAATTTAATTTCTTAGCACATCTCTGAACGTAAGAGGGCACTTCAGGTGTGGAGGCTGCAAAGGCGTGTGCACAGAGCTGTAACTCCTCTGCAGCCTGTTGAAGGCAACCAAGTATTGCCCATTTTCCAGGGGCTGTGGATTAGATTCTGCCCAGAGCTTTGTATCAATACTGCTGTCTGCATGCAGTGTGTTTTTTCACTGGTTAAACACCCCAAAGGCTGAGAACGCTCCGTCAGGAACTTCCAGACACAGAAACCAAGGTGGGAATTAGCCTGGCTGCCAGGCCCAAATCCAAAACTGCCTGAGCGTGTCTTTGACTCCAGCCATGTTCTGACACCCAATTCTTCAACTCGGCCTTCCTGGGCAGGTCCAGGGACGTGCCAGGCTCTGCACCAGCCTCCTCCAGACCACAGGCTGGGGCTCCAAGTGCAATGTGAGGAGGCTATTACAGCCCCTCAGCTCTGGGGGAGGTTAGCAGCGTGTGCTGGGTGTTTTACTCTGCCTTAGTCTGCATTTAAAACTGTAGGCAGCTATTCAAACCCCAGTGTGACCCTAATAATATATTCAATATATTATAATATTCAGTACTGCAATGGGCTGGCTTGGGGATTGATGCAAAAATGCCAGTGTATCTATGGAAGTAGTGTTTGTGCTGTGAAATGAATTATTTGCATTCTGGAGCAAGGCAAGAAAAGTGAATTAAAAAGTACAGCATTATTCCTTCTCCTCAATTTCTCTTCCCTTAACTGCCTGGTAAGTGGGATTAAATCAGCACTGTCATTTCTGGGACCAAGGCAATCTTTTGGTTTGTAAGAATTTCACAGAGGGAAACCAAAATCCACTTATCTAAAGAGCTACTGAGTGAAAAAAGTGACATAAAACTTACTGGTTTTTAAACAAGATAAACCAAAGGTTTTCAACATCTTTTGATTTGTGGATCCGTACACATTTTCTAGGGAAGACGCAGACGTCCCAAGGGTACTCTGGGCTGTCAGCAGCCAAACTGGAGGTGGATGGTCCCACAGGGACTCCACACCACTGCAGGGCTGAACCTGCTCCTCTCTGCATCCCGTGCAGAGCTGGTGACCAGCAGAGCTGGCTGGGGAGAGCGGGCTGTTTTTGCAGGACACTTCTCGTTACAGTGACGTGTTTGCTTTGAAACTGAGCCTCAAAACTTCTCAGCTTTTAAGGCCCCCACCCTCATGTTTCAACTTTTGAGCTTTTACCTTAAGATAAGTTTGGCTTTCAAAAATTAAAATCTGAACTGGAAGGAAGCTCAGCATGCAATATAAATGTTTTCTTAAAAAAAAAAAAAATTCCTACTGACATTTTTTGAGTAATTCTTTGCTGTGAGTATTTAAGATAAATTTTCCATACAGACAAACATATTGTGTAGTAATTCCTCATCTTAAAATACTTGTATTAAAAAAAATCTAAACAGGATTAAGAGCTGGCTAATTAAAAACACCATAAAAAAAAAAAAAAAAGCTGGTAAAACAAAATAAAGATCATTACTACCAGAAATATCCTGAAGATTATAAATTTACCATTTTGGCTGGCAAAATCAAAGCTGAGCTGTAAAATAAGTGGAAATGAGCAATTATTGATATTTATTTTTATATAGTTTAAGGAATATTGTTGCAGCTAATTCCTTTTAAAAGATACTACATATCATTAAAAGAATACTTTTTATAACCCCAAGGTTAATATTTCATGACAGTTCTAGAATGCTTTTAATTTCATTGCCTAATGTAAAAGTCGTAATTCATATGTTTATACAGAAAAACTAGAAAGCAATTGCCTTCATTCTAACCCTTTTTGTAAAAATTATAATCTAGCTGTCAAAACTGTTGATAAAACTAAAGATTTGAAGAAAAATTTGCTAAATGTTTGTTATCTTTGTCATAACTTGAGTGATTAGAACCACTGCACTAAACAAATTGAGTATTCATCAAACAAACTTATTGTTGTTCCATGCTGGAGAGAATGAACTGTGCTTGTTTAGTCTAGATGGGAGAGAAGTGTGGGGGAGAATACATGATAATAGTCTTTAAATATATAAAGCACAACTGTAAAGAGACAGGGTAATGTGTTTTCAGGGCCTGTGGTGGATAGGTGAAGAAGAAAGCGAGACTCAGGCTAGAGATGAGGAGTCAGGACAGCAAAATATGGAGAGAATTGACTGAACACCACCACAGAGTCTCCATTCAGATATTTTTAACAATAAAAATCTGCTGGGCAAGGTCAGTGCAGCCCTGGGACAGGGAGGTTTTGGAGATTTCAGGTGTGTGGATCCCCCCACAGGTTCCAGAGGTGGGGAGCCACAGACCCCCATGGGTTCAGGCTGCTCTCCAGCCTTGCTTTCTGCTTGATTTATGTTGTCCCACTGGAGACAACCCACATCCCATCGGGGGATGCTGGCTGCCAGCTGAGGGCTGGCCAGCTCCTGACACCTCTCCCAGCCTTGTTCCTGTGCTGTGGTGCTTCCCACACCCCTCTCACCTCTTCCCACTGCTGTCACTGCCCCATCTCCCTCCCCACGGGCACACACATCTGCACCACCCGCTCCACCGCTTTGGGTGCCAGCCATGCAGCTCCTGCCACCTCTGCAAGAGTCTGTGTGGGAAATGCTTGTCTTTTCAGGGCAAGACAGAAGGACAGATGGCTGCCAAACCCAAGAGCCAGCAGTGCTTGTAATATGTATTTGCAGTAGAGTATTATATGATGTGAAAATCTCTTTATTACCACAAAGTGCCAGTTAGCCCCAACGTGACAGCCGAGCCCAGCGTGTGTTGGCCAGTTCATGTCTTTCCTTCCAGCTACACAGGGAGGATGTTGTCCTCTCACCTCTCTCAGCTCTGCAACGCGACACGTTGGGCTGAGACAGTTCCCTTCTGCAAGTGAAATGCTGCTGACCCTCAGGGAGTGGCAAGGGATTCTGCTCCCATCCCGCTGCATTCCCCCAAAGTGCCCCACAAGTGCTGCTGTTTGTGTGCTGGAGGCCTGGCACTGAATCAGTGCAGGCTGCTGATGCCCGAAAGACAGGCTGGAAATAAATCCCCATAGACTGATGTCTATAGAGCAGGTATTTGTTTATTGCAGCACTGGTGGTGAGGGGGATTTCTCTTCCTAACTTCCCCACCCTTGTCAAGTGCTGTGGTATATTTATACAGTAAATTATGCTTATTATTGCTATGTCATTACAACATTATCGTATACGCCCTGGTACTAATTTACATAGCATGATCTCATGGTTGTTAGATAATTTCTTTTCACTGTGCCTGTGCACACAATTTGGGGCTCTTCAGGGGTCTTTGATGAAGGCTTCTAAAGTCTTCCTCGCACTTGAACTTTCCAGCTTTGGCTTTGGAGCATGCGTAGTTATGGTGCTCCTTGGTCTCTCTGGTCTTAACTGGCCTAAATTCTTTGTTTTGTGGCTAATTGGCTTTGCACTTGACAATTTCTCATTAGTATGACTTTTATCTATCTCTGAAGCTACACACCTGGTGAGTCTTTTTCTCTCTTTTTGTCTATTCAGCATTTAAGCAACTAGTTAACCATATACTAGCCATTACATTGTATAAAAAGTTATTCATATCAGGTTATATAGGTATCCAAAGTTATGATATAGGTATCAAAAGTTATGATTCAGGTTATATAAGTATCAAGTTACATAAATATAGAAGTTATGATTCAGGCTACATAAGTAAAAGCTATGATTCAGGCTATATAAGTATAAAAAGTTATGCTTCAAGTTATATTGATATGCTTCAGGTTACATTGATAAAAAGTCATGATTTAGGTTACACAGATATCTTATAATCCAAGCACCTTGTAACTTTGACCTAAGTTATATAGGCATCACCACTCTGGCTCTCCTTCAGCCCAGGTGGCTGAAGGGACACCACATGTTCAGAACCAAAGGAGGATGTGTGACAACACCTACCTGTTTGCAAAACAAGCACTCACTTTTCCTGTATCCTTGCAGCAAGACACTCTCCATGAAGCCTTGTCCAGAGCACAGCCACCTTGTTCGGGGTCTCAGGGAGATGTCTGCAACACAAATACAAAGAAGAAGTACAAGGCAGAACAACCAAAGAGCCAATGTGGAGACCAGCAAGCTGCAGGCGCTTCAGGACACGCACTAGTTCGTGTCCCCTCCCCATCCCCAAGCACTCAAGCCGCAACAGGCAGATGTGCAGGGTTAGGACCTCACCATCCCTCAGCTGCCTGGTCCTGCCCTGCAGCCACGATGAGAGGTGAGGGGAGCCCAGGTCAGCCGGGATATCCTCAGCCCTGAGAACAGCTGCTCAGAGGTAGCACAGCGAATTGTGCGTGCAGCACTCCCGTGTAACCCCGAACAAACTCCACCCGCGTCTGGAGGGGCTGTGCCCCCCCAGCCCCTGAGCGCTCACTGAGCTCCGGGGGATGATCTGCCTGCACCTGCAGCCTTGGCCACTGGCCACCCCACCGATAACGCCTGCTACAATTTGGAAGTCTTTAAGATGAAACGCTGTGTCTTTCCTGCAATAAAGTTCACAAAATGTCGATGCTTTGTCTCTGTAACAAGCACACAAAAAGAAGATATAAAACCCCACGTGTTTATGGATGCTCTTAGTGAACTGCTCTTTGCCAAGGCTGGATCTGTGAGAAGGTTTTCAAAGGATTGCAGTGCTTGGATCTCACCAAGGCTTCAGGGGGTAACTTCTTTCAATAGCTGTGGAAAGTCCTCCCCATCAGTTGGTCGCTGCCTTTCACAGTGTTTGTGTAGAGGCTTTTTTTGCAACACTTTCTGTGGGAAGAGAGTGTTTACTTTAGTTCTTGAACAATGCCATGACTGCACACCAGCTGACACCCACAGGTTTACCAGGGCCAGAACTAATGAGGATTTCCAAGTGTTGGTGTCACTGGCAGGGTTTGAACTCGAGCTATAAAGCCTACAGACAAGCAGGCTGCTGGCCAGGGAGGCTTAGCAGCTCTTTGGTGAGGTATCCGAGATAGTTGGAGAGAGATCTGTACCACACCCTGGCTGCAAACTCTGATATCACAGACCTCAGCCTGCAATACATCGAGAGGGTAATAAAGCAAGCTCTGATTGAAACAGGAGCAACCAAAATTAGACCCTTGACTGCTGCAGCAGGAAGGTGAAAACAAGGATGACTGGTTTCTTCTAGTGGTGGAAGATTCTGGTTTTGGAGCTGAACTGAAGAGGAAAGACTTAATATAATGAGGAAAGCTCTATTCATTTTGGGTCAACCAAAAACATTTCGCTTGACCAGTAACAAAATCTTCTGATTTGCTTGGAGACTATTCCATCCTTTTAAAAAGTCAAGCTAAAAAACCACAACCCCTTTCCTTTTAAATTTAGGTCTATTGAAAATGAAAATAAAAAGCATCAAACTAAATAATGTTCAGTAAAGCAAACTGCTTCAGCCTGAAAATGCTGAAGTGAAACATTTCAATATTTAAGGAAGGAAAGGAAGACTTCTATTGTTTTGTTTTGTCATTGACTGACTTCAGCCTAGATTTGTGAGTTATTTTGTTGCCTTCATTTTCACAGGGGACTTAATTTTTTATTTTTCAACTCATTTAATACTTTCTTCTTGTTCTGTTCGAGGTACAAATGGTCAGGTTCAGCAAAGAGTCATAAGAACATGCCTGAGCTGACAATTTGCACAAATATCAGGCAAACTTCAGGTTTTTTTTTTCCCCCCATTGCATTTTGGTTTCCTTTGAAATTGTACCTGAATTTCAAGAAGCTGTGGGGTAATCAAGACCCCCAAAACATGCACAGACCTAAACTGTCAAAGTCTGTGCGCTCTGCTGGGTAACCTGCACACCACAAAAATTCAGATGCCATCTTCAGTCCTGCAAAATATTAAGACAGGCATTTAAGATTTACCCGAGTGATTAAGTATGAGCAGCTTGTAATTGTTTCCAGACCCCTCTCCTAGCAGGAGAAAAGGCTCTGCAATCCCTGTTCACGTGCTCAGTGTAGCAATGTGCTCACAAACACAGAAACTGAAGATGAGCCGGGGAGGACAAACAGATATCCTGAGTTTTGGGAACAAGCCAGCATTAAGTTTGAATCCAGTATGGACTGTCCGGCTCAGAAAAGAAGGATTATTTAGCAGCGTACACCAGGACACGTCTGCATCCTGCCTGGAGCAACACCTGTGCACCAGCAACCAGCAAACCCTCCAAATTACACGTGGTCGTGTTCAGTCTGCAATTTTTTATCTGGCTTCCGAGTGTTAAATGAAGATCAACTGCTGAAATCAGCCTCGTTTGGGGAATCTGACTCTGTCTGTGCTTACAGAGAAGACCTTTGTCCTCCAGGTTTTATATGAAGCCCCAAAGATTGCAGACTTTCTGTGTAAGACACAAAACAATCCAGCAAGCATCTGGAGAGAGACTTGCTTCACATCCCAAACTGTTCCCTCCATGCAAATCTACTGATGGATTTTTCCCACAGACTGGTCATGAAAAGAGACCTTCCCCAACTTGCTTGGGGCTTCAGAAAACCTCAGAGAAAACCTCAGCAGCCTCAGCCCAAGTTTGAAAGCAAATTCAAGGGTTCGCCCTTGCCTTTGAACACAGCAGGGCTCTACTCCAACAGGTTAGATCTCAGGGGCCACCTTGCTCCCAGGATTTAAACCAGACCACATGTGAAATGGCAACTACCTCTTCATTTTATATTTTATTTTTAAATAGGATAATTTAGGGACTAGGGTTCTTATTATTTTTTTTTTTTACTACTATTTTAACGGCAAATTCGGTGTGCTGCCTTCCCCCCTTAAAGAAGGGAACCAGAGACTGGAGCTCAATTTCTCCTACTTTCTAGAAATAGTACCTACAATTCCTCTGTAGAAAAATAACCACAATTTTTTCCCCCTTCTCTCTCCCCCCTGAGAGGGGGCTTTCATCAGCTCAGACCATTTTTCTTCCACCACCTCTTTATCTTAACCTTTTCTCAAAGGTTACATTTATTTTCTGAGGTCCACAGCCAAGACAAGGATACAGAGGGTGCCGCTGACACTGCCTTTTGAGGATCACTGTCACCACTGCAAGAGGCACAAGCCTAGGGGGAAGGATGTCTCTGGAAATGGCCCCTGCCCTCACCCAGCCCAGTTCACCCAGTCAGGCCCCTCCACAGCAGCTGTCATTGCTGCCATCAGAGCACGTCCTTGTAGCCAGAGCTGACTCCTGCTCTTGGACTGTGCAAACTCCTTTTTTCCCCCTTCCCCAGCCCTGGCTATCGCGTGCACATCTGGTGGTTCCTCTGAATCTCTCTGCAATCATTGCTTCATCTCTCTGCAACTCCAGGCTGGAATGGAGCTGTTCTCCCTCCCCTGGGACCTCGAGTGCCTCCTCCTTGCTTAACCAAATTCACTGTGGAATGGATCCTTCCATCCCTTCTTATGTAAAACCCTCTGAGAAGGGTCTTTTTCCAGTATGGAAATCTTGGCACACTCCTCAAGTAGATGATCTCAGATAAGACCACTGCTGGGGAGAGAGGTTCACCACCCTCCATGGAAACTTTGCAAGCTCTGGTTTTCATCCAGATGAGATTTTTTTTTTTTTTTTTAAATTTAAATTTGAGCAAAAATGCTTCAATCTTTACAGCGTGAGAGAGAAGTGAAAAAATACATTGCTGCCATTGTAGTGGAGGGGTAAAAAAGTAGTTCAAGCTGTCTTTGAAGAGCCCTGGTGCTGAAATGAATGGACTCGTCTTGTTTAGGTTCGATGACAATCGTTCTTCTGCCAGAAATGGCCTTTGCTTGCTTCAGTGAGTGAGGGGCAGCATCTGCTGTCTCCTGCCCAAGCTCATCTCTCCATGGTTGGGGTGGATGGCACCAAATGTGGCACTGACCCCGTGGAGTTCAGTGGTGGAGCCAGAGAGGTGGGACATGGCTCTGCCATTTGGGGTGGGAAGGGAAACATCTGCAGTGAGGGGCAGAGCTGAGCCTGCACAGGAGCAGAGAGGGGCGGCAGCTGCTGCCTGCAGCAACTTTTAACCACATTTACACATCAGGGCGCAACAGGGAGCTCTTCCATCAAAGCACATCCGTGCACAGCCTCAAGATTGTGTTTTACTCAGCATAAGTAGCTCTCTATCTTGTGGACAGAGGAAGGTTTTCATTTGTGTACTCACCCATCTGCTCATGGCCAAAGCTAAGTCGATTCTGGTTTGTAGAGCTGAGTCCTGGCCATGCTGTCCTTCAGCTCCTGGTCCTCCAGGTCACCTCTGTCAGCCTGTGGTGCTGACAGTGCTCCTGGGAAATGCTGTGGCCCCATCTGCACCGTGACCCAGGGCTCACAGCTGAATGGCAGCAGCAGGAATTGCCTGCAGGGAAGATGTTGAGAAAGAGATGAGGAAAAACTTCATCTCAGCCCAGCCAAAACCCCAACTCACTTCCACATGCCTAGCAAGCACTGGGACTATGGTAAAGCCAAGCCTAAAGGGGCCACTCAGCCCCCACAACATCTTTAATTACGCTTTTCTAGGTCATCACAAGCCAGTCCTGACAGTGCTGGGAGAAAACAGATTCACAGCAAATCCCCCCAAAGCATTGCCTTCGTTCCCCACTGCCGGCTGGGCTGCGGGTCACTGCCCCCAAACAACGTGGCCCATGGGAACACAGCCCCAGCTCGGCCTCGTCCTTGGAAAGCCATGGGGGAAAAGCACAGGGCAGGGGCTCAAGGTCAGCACAGCCCCGCCGAGGCGCCGGGGATACCTGCAGCACTAATTTGCCAGACGCCCCCGGGGCCCAGCCCGGCACCCCCCGCCGGCTGTCGCAGCGTGGAAGCCATTAGCGTTTAAAAAATACTTACAGGAATGGAAGGGTGGGGGAAAAAAAAAAAAAAAAGGTATTTGCGGAGGCCCATTCCTCAGCACACTTTCATGTGTGCCAAAGTTTGTTGGCATGGCTCTGAGTTTGATAGGGAACATCTGGGCTGCTGTTGCTGCCTGTATATTGGCTGAGGGCAGCGAACAAAAGGGGTTTGTGCAGGAATGCGCGGGGAGGGGCCCGGGGTGCGCGCGTCCAGGGACAGCTGCGAGAGGCGAAACGCAGGAATACTCCCTGAAGAAGAAAGCCTAATGCACATCCCATGTTCCTGCTTTTTAAAAGGGGATAAAAGCCTTCCCCCCGCCCCCACTTCTCTTCCCTCCCGGGGTACTGAAGGCGAGCGGGGCTCAGACACAGATCCGTGCCCCGCTGCCTCTGCACATTCGATTATTGGCAGTCTGGAAAAACACTTGGGGTGCAGGGAGCAGGTTAGTGGGAGAGCAGGGGAGTCTGAACCCAACCATGAGCTGAAGCACCAGCGCAGACTCAAGGCACAACCAGCCCGATGTCACAGGGGAAGCACCCAGTGACAAACCCTCTCAGAGTGCACCAAGACTAAGTGAAATGGGCCCACCAAGAACAGCACTGATTCAATTTTCTTCCACTCTTGTTGGAAGTGTGGGCTCAGAAGCTGAAAATTAGCAGCGGGCTACTGCCAGCAGCTCAAAAGCCACAGACTGCTTCCTACACACACAAGGTCCTGGTGTGTCTGACACCAGAGGATTGCATGGAGGGATGAAGGAGAGGAGGATTCACACTTGAAGAAAGCCGGTCTGTTGGGAACCAGCTGAAAACTACACGTCAGGTGCAATCCTTGGCTCTGAAGGTCACAGCATCCATGCTCCATCCCCAAGGAGTCACTGCTGCCTGTGCATGCACACCAGAAGCTCCTGACCAAATCATCATGACATGTGACCTTCTTCCTTTTGTAGCTCCTTTCCACCATCCCACACCTGCAGCATTGTTCATCCAAAGGTGTTTGTAGTGTTCACAAATCTTTTGAAAATTTCACTCTATGAAGTAAACCTCTCCCTCAACAGGAGCAGCATTGGTGTCATTTCCTACCTTCTGACCCCTCTCTCCTCATTCCATTTTGTCCAACTCGACACCATGAGCAACAGTTTTGAGTGTTTAAGTGGTTTTTTTCTCCAATCAATGAAGGATTTTTCTCTTTTGTTTCTGGTATGTACATTTGGCCTGAATCCTACCTAGTGAATCCTACCAAGCAGCCTACATTCCTCCTTGGCTCCAGTCTTTAGCAAGGACACACATTGGGTCTGCTACCTAGACCAAGATTTCTATTGCCTGTGCCTCTGGGTCTCCTTGGAGTTGCTCCAGAGAGGGTATTTGGATAGCACTTGAGGCACACTTCCCTCTTGCTACCACCCACCTTGACAGGAAAACCCTCTGGGAAAGCCCCAGGGAGCAAAACCTAAAGACAAAGGGTCCAAGTCAGCAAAGACCCTTGGGTCTGACGGTCAATGCAGCTTTTTCCAGCTCTAATCTCCTTCCCAGGTCTCAGCTGCGTGCCTACACACCATCATTTTGAGCTGACTTCACACCAGCCCTGAAACCCTGCTGGCGCTGCCTCAGGCAGCCTGATTGGGCTGGGGGTGCTGGCTCCAGGGCTGGGCATGTTTGCAGATAAGCTTCCCTCAGCGATATTTGGATTTCGATTACATCAGTGTCAAGACAGCTTTTGGCCAGAGCCAAGCGAGCTCCCACCACGCCAAAGAAAGCAGCCAGGCCAGCCAGGGGCTGTGCACAGCACACGGGGAGGCAGCGCTCCCTCCACAGCCCCAGGCAGGGGCACACGGCAGGGGAAAGCCAGCCCAGCCTGCAGGGCCACCTCTGCCATGCACATGTCCCAACCAGTCCTCTCCTCTGTGGCTTGGGAGAGGAGCTGCGGGAATCCCAGCCAGCCTTTGGAAACTCCCCGCAGCCAGCACTGGGGAATGTGAAGCCATACATAAATATGCAACCAAGTTTAGCAGTCAGGGCCCTGTTTTAGAGAGGAGGAAAAGAGTGTAACTGCTGTGTTTAGTGCTAGATGTCCCCTTGAGCCACTTTTGTAGACCAGGAGGGTTGGGGGCAGCCAATCTGCTCCTGCTTTATTGCTCATTCGTGTTGCCAAAGCACATTTGCCAGCTCTCAGGGGCAGGTCTGTGCCTCCATTCATTATCTACGTCCTCCTCCAGGACACCTTTTCTCTTGGCTCTGCCTGAAAACTGCATGTCAGTGCACCAAGGGACATAATGCTGGAAAGGCATTGCTTTCCAGCCATACTCCCACCTGGTCTCACTCCCAGGTATCCTTCCTTGACTGGCAACTAAGAACCACCAGTCCCAAAAAAAGCAAATTTCAAAAGCAGAGAAACAAATTAAGAGCCTAAATCCCACTTTCCACGTAGTTAAAGGCCCCATCAGGAGGCAGACTTTTAATCATCCTAAATGCTTTTGAAGGCTGCACTAGAAGCTCATCTGTATCTTCAGTGTCTCAAGGGACTCCTGTGCCTTTGAAGTCCCTGCTGAGGGACCATGATGGTGGTGGCTGGGAAGGAGGACGAAATCCTGGAGCCACAATTAAAATCAAGAGTCCAGAGAAGTCTCACAGTGGTTCAAGCTGCTCCCAACATGGCTCCATCCCATTTGCCCCATCCCTGCATCTGCCCACCATTCAATAGCTGGGAAACTCCCTGTGCCATGGGCCTGGGAAGGGCAATGGTGGGAAAATGCCCACTTTACTTTTTGAAGGCAAGGATGGTTCAGACAGTTGTTTCAACTAGGAAAAAAACTCAAACCCTTGTCCAAATTGTCCAAATGTTTGCCTTTTGCACTTCCTTCAGTGACACATCCCAGAGCTTTAGTTGAAAAGGTCTTCTCTCTTCAAAATTAAGCTGCTTATAGGAAAAAAAATAATCCTATCAAAACAGGAAGCTTGAAATTATCAAAGAAAAATATTTTCATTGACCTTAAAAGATCTTACCCTTTGGTTTTCTAGTTCACAAAATTTTTCAGAACTGACTCCTCATCCCCATGAGAGATGAGAAATACTGCCAGTACCTCAAAAATGTTGTCAGATGGGAAGAGTTATTAATTACCAACCTCTATTTTTAACCCGCAACCAAAAGTCACTTCTCATGGGTGACAAGTGGATTCCCTCAGGGCTCTGCCATTGGCTTCACCAAGGCTTTTAAGGCAGAGATAGGATTTTTTTTTTTTTGGATGGGAAATGCCCCAGGCACTCTGCAAAGCCCAGCCTATCCATTTCCAAAGCAAGCATCAGGTATCACAGGCTTTTGCTATCCACCTCTTTAGAAAAATGATGTCATTACCTTTTCCACCTCACCTATACTCCAGTTGAAAAAAACTTGTATTTTCTCCCCCATAACTCAAAAATTACTCCATGGATTTTTTCTCAGTTTAGGAAAAAAAAAAAAAAAATCCCACCTGGTTAAGGCCAGGCATACAAAAATTTCAACATGAAAAGTGAAATGTTTTCAGAAGTTATGAGCTTATGAAAAGGAGGACTATAATGGAAACTGTTTTACTGCCATAATTATAACGCCATGAACAGAGCCTGCTGCAACATATAACACTATCAAGCTCCTGTCAGCATTTAATAGAAGTCTTAATTAACTGCTGGGGAGGAACATGGCAAAAATTTATTTTCAGGCACACTTTTGGGAGCTGTGTAATTCTGGGCCTTTTTAAAAAATTTTTCAAGTCCATCTCAATTGGAGCCTTAGTAAGAGTATGGAGGACAGACTAAACACAAGACACAATTGTGTATCTTGCTGGCATTGCTTAGTGATAGGATTTTCTTTTCTCTTAAACATATAATCCAGAAACAACAACGTTTGCGTTGGCTCAGAGCCAGACACTTCAGAGCTAGATTTTAACCTCCCCCAAGTTTGGGGCTATTCAGAGCCAGGGGATTGATTCAGCTTTTTGGGGAGAGGGGGCTCATGTGCAACCTGTGGGGCTGACCTCCCTCTGCCATTTGCTTTCCTCCCCACCTTCCACCATCCCAAAGATGCTCACGCTCAGGATTTGGGGGAGAATCCCGTGTTTCCCTGCATGGCAATGGCTGAGCTCCTGGGCTAGAGACCCGGGCAGAGAGGAGAGGTGTGGGGAGGGCCAAGCACAACAGTTGTAGGATTTTTGTAATTAACTTCCTGCCGATGGTTTCACAGGAGGGATAACCAGCTCAAAACCAGCCTGACCATTGCGTGTTTCCTCTCCCTTGCAAATCTGGGGAAACATTGCAAAGGAAGGCTCCTCCTGCTGCAGCCTGATCTCCAATGCATCTCCAGGAACCTCTTCCATCTCCCCAGCATGCTCCTGGGGTCTGGCCCCTGCAGCCTTTCTGGAGTCACCAGACTGGGCTGCAGAGGGAGGTGGGGTAGCAAGGGAGGGCAAGCCCAACCCTGGGATGGGCAAGCTGCAGGTTTTGGGGTGCCTGAGGTACAGAGCAATCCTTGCAGGGGGCACATGAAGAGGAAGCTCTGCAAACCTGCTGCTAAACTATACAAGGAGCACAGAGGAGACACCAGGCAGATGGTGATAAGGGATCTGCCAGGGCTAAACCTGGCTCTCCCCACTCCCACACCTGATCTGCCAGACCGTGTCTCACAAACACTGGCAAGCAAAGAGCTTCTCAGCAAATGCCACGACAAACACTCCTTCAGTCTCGCCTGGCAGCCCAAGCTTATTTTCCTTCCTTTTCTGCCCCCTCCCTCGCGTGGCTGGCCCCTGCTCCAGCGGAGCAGCGCTGCGAGCTGGCAGGCCACATCCATTTCGCTGATAGCACCGATAGCCCAACAGCTGCTCTCTGTCCCTTCGGAGATTAGTTTGTTTTCCTAACACAATTACTGCCACGTGGCCCTGCTTTCTGCCCGGATCAAGGCGGGATAGAGATAAAGCAGCGATAAGATCACACGCCATTCCAGGCCCTCTACAGCCGCGCTTTGCTCTCCTCGGCACGCGAACACCCCGGCTGCGAGGTACCTGCTCCCAGCAGTGCCAGCCCAGGCAGCCCGGGCAGCTTTCTGGCCCTAAACCCCAAGGATTTGGCTTCCAGCTTTTCGTGCAGCCCCGAGGAGTTGTTGTGTGATGTAGCTGTGCTGTACTGCGTGGGTGCAGCCCCACGATGCGATACAAAGCTGCTTATCGGTTGTTGCACCCTGCTTTGGGCAAGCACAGCTGGCCGGCAGCTGGCTCCAGGCTGGCCTGCCTGCACCCAGGCCAGCTGGCTCTGCCCAGACCCTCCTCCTCCTGCCCGGGGTTAGCCCAAACTCAGCTTTGCCTTGTGCATCCACCCTGCTGAGCAGGAGCATCCCAGCAGAGCTCACAGCGGTACCTGCAGCACCAGCGAGGGGCTGCTCGGCTCCAGAAACATCACTGGAGCCACCACGGGGCAGGTCTGGCTCAACTGCTCTCCATCACATCCAGCAAAGGCACTCTGTGTCTCCAGAGCCTCCTGTGGGAATCCTTGTGCAGGGAACAGCTCCTGAAAGCCTCTGCCGGGCCTGACGTGGTGCACGCTGGGGGAGAGGACACTCGGGGAGCCTTCAGAGAGACAAGCAGCCTTGCCAGATGTCTCCCATAAAGCTGCAAGTACTTTATTTTAATAATAAGCCTTAATGTATTCATTAAAGGCTCCCAGTGACCTGGGATGAATTTCCCCACTATTGTAAAGGGCTGTGGGAATCTGGAAACCGCTGCATTACAGTTAATAACTTTAATTTTACAAGGCCCAAAATAGACAACTGAAAAAATACACAGACTCACTGTTTCCAATTAAGAAGGGATTTCTTCTAATTCCTCTGCCACTGGCGCTCTTGTTTAGCAAACAACATCTACAGATATTCAACCATAGCTGGGGGAAAAGCAAACTGAGGGAGTTGCCTTTTGCATCTCCATTAGAGGAGCTGAGGAGGAAGCTGGGACCCTTCCTCCTTACTGGGTTATCAGAGCATGGAAGAGCCACAGCCTGGGCAGCAACAACAAACCCACACTGGGGCAGCCAGAGATAAAACTTTCACGCCTGCTTCTTAAGCTTCCAGTGGCTTTGATCCAAGGGAGATGATTTCCAATCCATCTTCTCCCCTTTCTCTCCCAGCTGAGATGGTTAAAGGGGTTTGGTGGGAGTCCTGGGGTGCTGGGTGAGCATCCTGCTAGTATTTGGGGCTACTGGAGCTCTGATTTTAAGGTCAGGAAGGAATATTTACCCCCCCAAATCAGCTTGGCAGAGATTCCCATGGATTTATTTTCCCTGTCTCTTTCTTCCTCTGTCAAATCAAGGGTAGATAGTTTCCCAAGGGGAAAAAAAAAACCTGGGAACCAAAACCAAAACAATTCAGCCTTTTTTTTTTTTTTTTTAATTTCTGGGAACCCAATGTTTAACAATCCAAATCTTTTAATTTCCGGTTTGGTTCTTTTGGGTTTTTCAGTTAAAACTGGAGCTTTTTTTGAAAAGAGGCCTGACATTTTATGTGGAAACATTCATTTTGTGGCAAGTCAAGCCTTCTTGGGTGGAAAAAGGAGTTTCAAAGGCTAACGTATCAGTCTGGCTGTGTTGGCAACCAACACCTGCCTCCTCATGCACCTCAAGATCCTCCCTCCACTTGAGGCAGGGACACACACTCTCCTTACCATCACCCCAGCATCAGTCCGTGCTAATAATCACCTCTCCTCCTTAAGAACAGCTCCATGTTTCAAAGCAAATCCCAAAATCTGCCTCTGCAGATTTAGCCTGACACAGGGAAACACATTGCTTAAAAACCCACAGGTGGTCTCAGCTCCTGCAGATCCCAAAACTCTCTCCAGATCACCTGACAAACACAGCAGGTCCCATCCAGCAGGATGGAGCACAGTGGTTTTGGGCAGTTCTGTGAGAAGCAGGGAGCTGGACTTGATGATCCTTATGGGAGCCTTCCAACACAGGATATTCTGTGATTCTCTGCAGCAATCCAGCCTCAAGACCCTCACTTCACTGCTGTCCTCTTGACCAAGAGCTGCCTACGAGCAGCACTGACTTTGCGCTGGAGCAGATTGAGTTTTCCAGCCAAACTGATAAAAAAGCCAAATTATTTTCATATGCCTGGACTCTATTTCCCCATAAATAAGGCAGAGATGGAAATTGGGGGAAGGGGTTGTCAGAGCAGTGGGTCATCCATCAGAGCCACACTGAGAACGCTGATCCCGCCCTCGTCCAGGAAAGCATCTCTATTTAGGAAAGCCGGCAGGCACATCCCTGCTCTCCTTTGAAGCCCCTGAGAACTCACAGCCGGGCAGTTAAAGGATATCTAAATGCCTAAAGGAACAGATAAGACCTAGATACCAGCTGGCAAACCCAGAGCCTCAGAAGGTATTTAGGCAAACAATGTTTTTAATGGAAATAAGGAGCTTACTTCTGTGGGCAGGGTCTTGAAGTGCACACATGCCTTAAAAAAACCAAACAAAAACATTCCTAGTGGCTTTCCCGAGGTGATTCAGATGCACACGTTGTGTATCAGTGCTTGTAAACCTTCATGTTATCACAAAAAACCCAACCTCCAGCCTGGTTGTGGTGTTTCCACTCTAGACATCCCCAAAACCCCTAAAAGCACGGGAAAGCCAAACTGCTGTGCTTCACCTACAACACCAACAAACCCACGAGTAGCACAGACCTTTCCCAACTCTCTGAGCCCCTATTTCCCAGTCCTGCCTTTCTCACATCAATACCCTGACTATGGCTGCTTGAAAAATTTCCATCTAAACAGTTTGTAGCAGGTAATTTTTCAGTCAAAGGCAGATTTTTTTTTTTAAAGCACAGAAAATATTTTTGTGTAAATTTGCCTGACTTGTCTGAAATGTCAAAAAACTAGGAAAAAAAAGATTGAGTTTTGGTCTCAAGCTGCAAAAATCGTGGTTTTTAAACAAAAAATGCAATTTAAGTGTCTTTTAAATGAAAATTAAACTTTCAGAGAGAATAAATTCTCTTGCTTTTATTAAAAAGTATTCCTGGTGTGATGGGTACACTCAGATTTTCAGAAAGCCCTACCTGCAGGGATCATTAAGGAAATTAGTCCTTGTGCAAAAGGGAAGGAACTGGTTAGAGCCTGGCAAAGGAGCAGAGCAAGGATAAATGCTTTGTTTTCAGCCTGATGTTAGGATAACAGCCAGGCATCCCACAGCTCTGCTCTAGGATTTCATGTGTTTATCAGTGATCTGGGTGCAAAGCAAGGTGGTGATGCTTACAGAGGACACAAGCCCATGGGGGCTCAGGGTCCCATCACCCCAACATGGTCCTGTCTGGTGGCACTGGGTGCTGCCAGGAGACACAGCCCCAGCCCTGTCCCTGGCTCCCAGGAGTGGCTTGTGCATCACCCAGTGGAGATGCCCAGCCTGGCCCTTGCTTTGGCCCCGTAGGGTTGTTTGGCTGTGGCTCCATCACTCCGTGGTGCTGAGAAGCCTTTGGCACAAGCTTTTGGGCAGTGGGGAGACATCCCCCCCGCCTCTGGAGGGGCACTGGGATACAACCCTGCCATGCCAAGCCCATTTTGGGAGGTTCACTACTCTCACCCAGCGTGGGAGCAGGGGATCCACAGGCCCTGGAGGCTCCAGCACCCATCTGGGTTACAAGTGAACATGAACTCTCCCTCCCCATCTGGAGCCCATGTACAGCAAGTGGCAAGATTTATATTGTGCTGAAGCATTCCACAGTTTTGAGCACAGAAATGATTGAACTCCAGATGTTAACAAGATGCAGGACCCTTTTTTTATTATTAAAAACGTGATTTCTTGTTTTGCTCATGACAAAACCCATCAGATTAACTTATTAGGAGCGGAACTGCCATCAGGCCGGTGGAAGCACAGCCAGCTCTGGCTGCCTGAGAGCTCACTGGAGCACATGGGAAGACCAGGGCTCCTTTGGAGCAGAGCTGTGTCCAGCCACTCCTCTGCACTGGACCCAGAGCAGGACACAGGTGACCTTGCTCTACATCCACTGGCAATGCAGGGACATTGCTGTCCCTGTGCCTCGGTTTCCCCATTCCTCAGGGAGAATGTCGCTCAGAGCTGGAAGGGAAGGTCCTGAGCAAATGCACACTCTGCAGCCTCATCCAAATCAAGTCTCCTTGATGAAGTAGCAGAGCCTTTGCTAACAAGCACCGTAGCCCCAGCCAGGAATGGAAACCTGCTCACACTCCTCTGTCCACCCCCTGGAAGGACAAGGGGGACCCAGGATGTGGGGCCACCATGCTCATGCTGGCACGACTCAGCAAGCAGCTCTCATACCCTAATTCCCCTCAGGGAGAGCCATACAGCACCTTACAGCACCACAAACTTCCCTTCAGAAGGGAGACAAATTTCCAAACACCTCTGCAAGTCCTAAATCCTCTTCTTGGTGAAGTTTTGCCGGCACCATCCACCAGCAGTGCGTGGAGTGGCAGGGCCAACATCTGTATCCCAGAGCCCGGGCTGAGGCAGGGGCCTGGCTGGAGCTGTCACATCTTCACTGCTTTATCACAGGAACTTTATCACAAGCTCATAACACACACATCTTTGCACCACGAGATCAAACAGGTACGGGATGGCAGTGCAGCCTGCTGTCACAGCACGGCCCCCAGCAGCTAGTGCTGCTCCCTGCTGTGAAGGGAAAACATGTTGAGGCTGCATGATAGAGAGGACCCACATATGCTCACCCTGATGTTGTACAGCCAGACCAGCTCAGGAAACTCACCAGCACAAAGGCAGCCTCTCCTGCTAATCCCTTGGAGGCACAGCATCCTTTGGGGTCTACATATTTCCACTTACCCATAGCACATGGCAGCTCTAAGGACAGTCACATCTGTCTGCTAAGGGGCAGAAAAACATTTCTGGGGAGTCCCAACGTCCTGCTTGGCCAGGCTGAGCTGGGGACAAGCCAGAGCAATGCAGCTTCCCTGCACCCAGCACAACCATCCTCCCCACTCAGCACCACCCAGAAAAGGCACTGCCCCGTCCCTCTCCCACACAGGGACCCGATTTCCCTCTCGGGCACAGGGGACACAGTCACTCTTCTGCCAGCAACTCTTCTGTCCATGCCCAGGACAGCAGGCACCAAGCACACCCCTGCAAGCAGGAGGATGCTGCGTTCATAGCACAGCCTTGCCAGGACACCTGCTTTGAGCTCAGGACCACCCAGGTGTGCTGCAGCCCTCCACCAGCATCTCAGGAGCAAACCCACCAGCCCAGCACCAAGAGTCACCTTCCTCCACAGTCAGGGCTCAAAAAAAGCTTCTGCAGATCAAAGCAGTGTTTATTCACCCAAAAGGGCCCCTTAAACAGAGCTGAGAGCCTTGTCACTCTGCCTGACCTTGTTTTATTCCTTCTTGCATGCTTTGAAGGGAGCTTCTTCTAACTTAAACCTCTCCCTCCTAACTGTGCACCCCAAGCTGTGCCCTCTGTGCCCAGAGGAGATGGGGTTCCCCTGCTCTAATCCTGGCTTGGTGCTGGGTGTCCCCCCAGCCTGCAGAGCCACCCCGGTGGGAGCTGGGCAATGGGGCGCTTCCCCAGTTGAAGAGCTTTCTGTCCATTTCCTTAGAGGTGCTGGATGCTTGCAACCTGCCTCCATCAACATTTCCTTCCTCACAGCCTCCTCTTTAATGCCACATCCCCAGGCAGAGCCCTGGGGGTGCCACACTCCTTCTTGAACTTCCCCTAAACTGACTGAATATGGAATTTTTCATTCCGAGAACAAGAGAATCAGGTGGAAGGAAAAACTGTAATCTTCCACTTTTTGGACAAAAATCCCATAAACCTTTAATCCTCCTCCCTTCTCCAAAATCATTCATCATCTGGGAGAAAAAAGTCTAAGTGCAAATGCCGTCAGGCAGTGCTGTGAGTGAACACAGGACATTAGCACCACTCTCGGGCAGTAACAGCTCTGGAAAACCCCATATTCACCATCTCACCTGAGCACAGCTGCTGGATTTGTCTGCAGTGGACAGGTCCTGCCAGACCCTCATCCCCTGCCTGGCAAGGGTGAGCGAGCTGGGGCTCTGCAGCATCTGAGACACCCGAGCTCCCAGCTCTGCTGACACAAATAATTTTTCCCCCTGTTCTTGGCACGGTGTGTTCTGCTCAAACACACTTCAAAGAGGCGGCTCTGCAGCAAGAATGTTTCAAAATATATAATATTTCCATCTGTTATTCCAATAGTTTATGCTGTGGGACTCTCCTCATGGACTATTTGCCTTTCTTTACTCCTATTAGATGTAAAAAATATTAAATCAGCAAGCCCTTGGGGCTGGCAGGCAGTGCCTAACTCTGCAGGCCAGCCAGCAGGTCCTGTTCCCCTGCAGCTCTGCACCTTAATGCTTCTCCAGAGAGGAAGGTGCAGGCAGGGAAGCATCTTTTCCTTAAAGGCAGTAAAGTCCCCTTGATCCACAAACTTTATTTCTGCCTTGAGAGCAAGCAGCACCTGCCTGTGCTCATGGGGACACCCCAGACTGTGCTTTGCAGAAGGCAGAGCAGCCCAGGATCCCTTCCCTGCCCCAGCAGCACCCAGGGATTGAAACCCCAACCAGGAGAAGGCACAGGCTCCTGGGCATTGGGTGCTGAGCTCCCCCATCAGCCTTGTCCTCACTGGGGACATGCCCAGCATCGCTCTGCTCAGCACCTCCTGTTCCTCACAAATCCCAGCAACCTTTGCCTTACCGTTGGGTGAGTCAAATCTGGAAGTGAGTTATCGGGTGGAAAAGGGAAAAACAGGCAGAGAGCTGTTTGCAGGACTCACTTTCCTGGGAAAGCAGACCAGAAGCACGACGAGCACAGTGAACTGTGACTTTACAGCACCAGCAGGCACAAAACAAGCTCTGGTTTTAATGCATCTTGGGGATATATTAGGGGCAGCAGGAGCTGGATGCTCCTTTCCTGGGCTGCAATAAGGACATTGTAAGGACACTGCTGTGCTGGACCTTTCCCCATTTGTGGTTCATTTGGTCTGAGAGGGTTTCCCAAGCCGTGTGAAGCAGCAATGCCTTCCTATGGTAGTAGGGGCTGCTCCATTACCCCCTCCCTGCCCTGAGCTGCCTCTCCATGCAGCCCTTTCCCCTCTGGGTGACCAAGGACACTCAAAGCCAGTTGTCCTGGCCACCTGAAGAAGTCAGAGGCACAGGGAAGGTGTGCATGAGACCAGCAAAGCTTTACCCTCCACATCACTTGTGGGCAATGTGCCATATTGGATGGTGCTTTTCTCCTGCTCTGTCACCTGCTCTATCCCACAAGCAGAAAAACCACAGAAAAAAGCAGCTTTCCCAAGTTTCCCAGCAGAGCAGCCCCATACAGCTGCCACAGCCTTGGCTGAGGTACCTGCAATGGCTGTCCCATCACAGGTCCCTGATCAGCAACTTCAGCACAGTGTTCTGGAGACTTCCTCAAAATCCATCTTCCCCCCTCAGAGAGTCACTGGGAGAAGGTTTTTCAAAATGGAGGTTCAAGGCTTCACAGCACCAGCATACAAGACCTGAGTCCCCTCCTCATTTCCCATCCTGCAGCCCAAGGTTTCACTCTGCTAAGCCAGCAAAGGATTCCCAGCCCCTTCAGAGAGCTGGAGAGATGAGAACTTGCACTTGTGAGCCACAGACAGAACAAAATGAGTCTTTATTTTTATCTGGCCCATTATAAGTCATTATTTAGTGCTCCCAGGTGTCCTGTATCATCAAAGGCACATTCCTTGATAAGCAGCCACCAGAGACTGCACCGTGCCATCCTGCATGCAAATGGAGCAGAAGGGATCCTGAGACCAGCTCCAACCCCCAGATCTCATCTCCCTCCAAGGCCTCCTGGGCCCAGGAGAAGGTCATGCCCCATCTCTGCACACACACCCAAATGAGAGGCACAGCATTATTTTCCCCCTAACTCCACAATCCAAAGTGTAACCCAATCTACTCAGCTGGAAATGGAGCTTTTATTGCATCCTGAGTCATTTAGAGCTCCTTTTTATAAAACCAATATTCTTCTCCCCTTCCCCAATTTAACAAGCTCCCAAATATCTGCTCTCCTGACATACCAAACCTTTCCAGCTTCCCTGTCCTCCCTCCCCATCAGATCCAATGGAAAGCAGGATCTCATCGAAACTGCTCCAAGGGTCCCAATACAGAGAAGGTGACACAGCAACCCCACTTCCATACATTTCACATCAAGGATGATCCCAACCTCAAAATCGTCCCATGGTGATGGCAGAATGAGGCCATCACACTCTGTGGTAATGTCACCTCTGTCCACGGCACATGTCTCTGTGCCCTTGCAGTAGAAAGCTGTCTTGAGAACTGCAAGCCCTTGAGACAGTGTCTGCAGACCTGAGCAAAACAAAACAAAACAAAAAAACCCAAACCACAGAATAAAAGTTGAGTTCAGAGTCTGTGGAAGGTGTGTTGGCCATTGGGGGTTTCCTGTTGATCAAGGTGAGGGGGAATCAAGGCACTGAGCAGGGCTGGCAACCTGGAGAGCCCAGTTATTATTTTTAAATGAAAGCTCAGATTCTGCAACATATGAAATCCATCATGCCTTTAGCCACATAAATACATCAAGGGGTCTGGATACTTGAAGTCCCTTTTCTCAGTTCAGTAATACAGAGAAGTATTGCACAGTGGCACATATAGGGAGCCTGCAATTTAAAATGGCTCTTGTTCAATAATTATGTCAGCAGTTGTGTAATAGTCATCACTAACAGTTAATATAACTCACAGCAAATACCAGATTGATGTTTAACAGTGTTAAGATGCAACCTATAAAACATATGCTTGCGTAATTATACTGATAAGTTTCCAATCAGCAACAAACAAAATCTGTCCACAGATCCTTACACAGGATTGAAAAGATCCCAGCAGTCAAAAGGAAGATTTGCAGAGGGTCTTTAGGAGCAAAACACAGCGAGGCTCAGAAGGGAAGATAGCCACTGGCTGCAGGTCAGGAGCAACAGGACTCTGTCTCCATCCTGCTGGACCATCCTGGGCCAGCCCTTCCCTCTGCCTGACCTTATGCAAGCCCCTTGGATCCACTCACCTGCATGAGCAAAGGCAGACACGATGCTGGGATGAGAACATCCCAGATATTCCCTTCATTCTGAAAGCTGATACATAGAGGGATCGAGATGGATTTCCCCCAGAGCTGGGAAATTTCCCAATATAAGGATGAAGAAGGCTGTGTTATACCGAGACACATTTCACCCAACTTAGTATTTAAATAAAATCACTGAAGCACTGCAAATGCCCCAGCAGAACTATTTGCAAATATTTTCCTCAAGGAATTTTTTTTAAAAGATGCTATATTTTAAAGAATGAGCATCCCTCAGAAGGGCTAGCTGTCTTCCTGGCAAGATCTGGGGTTGCCTCACTTCACTGACCTATGCCAGCTGTGCCCAGAGAGCAGCAGGGCCGGGGCTCTCCCATCCTGGGGCAAAGAGGGTGGTTGGAGAAGAGCAAACACCAAAGGCATCCCACAGGATCATTGCAGAGGTAAGGCACCTCCAAGCACCTTCCCAAATAAACTCTGCCTCTCCAGCCATGGCAGACTTGCATGAAGCAGCCAGTAAACCAATGGCACAGAAACCAGCCAGCACTTACAGTCCAATACCCAGCTACACACTGGCATCATCTGCAAGTAATTAGAAAATATAAACACTCACAATGAAACTTGGGTTCCTATACTTAGCAAGACTAATGGGCTTTTCTTTGGCCAGAAAAACCCTATTAGAGTGATAAATTATTAGCCTTTTTTCCTAAACCAGCATGAAACCTTACAATGGAAAAATGACAGAAGGACAAACATGCCCATTTTTGGCAGCCCTGACAGGGAAGAGGAGGGGATGAAGAAGCAAGAACCAGCCCAGCAGGCAGAGTGGCTTTTCCCCAGTGTGCCCTCACCCGTGGGTTCTCAGCCCCAGGCAGCCCGTGTCACCCATGGGCACAGCAGCCAGCACACGCCAGCGTGTCCCTGAGCCTGTCACCAGCTGCAGCAGAGCCCAGCACAGCCACGTGGCTTTCTCTGAGCTGGGCTCAGGAGCCCCCTCCCCTACATAAGGGCAGTCCCCACCACCCCAGAACCTGCTGGTTCCATCATCTCTGCCAGCTGCAGCCTGTGCTGTGCTCGTCTGAAATAAGCCTCAAGGAGCAGCAGTTCACAGTCCTTGGGGAACTGGGTTAACAAACCCAAAGTCTGTTCTGGGGTGAAATGGCCTCACTTTGTCATGGAACAGAGAGGGAGAGACTGCAGGTGGGGCCTCCAAGCTGTCACAGCCCGGAGAGATGGGACCAGGAGCTGTTGAAGCCTCCACACACATCCCTGCCTGGGCAAACTGGTGCCCCTGCCTGGCATTGCCCCATGCATTTGTGTGAGATTGATTGCACACGCGTGAGGTCGAGGGAAACTAGGAAGGAGTTGCTGTGGTTTGGCTCCCAGAGGCACCGAGAGAAGTGTGATCTTCCCTTGCCCCAAAACAAGTCAGGGAAATTCATGAGAACAGCCTTTCTTGTGGGTTATTCTGGCAGCCGTGGGGCTGGACAGGACCAGGAGTGAGATGACACAAAGCCATAAAACATGTCAGAGCAGCAGCCACACGATGAGAGTCTGTGCTGGGTGCTCAAGCCCAGCCACAGCCTGAGTCAGCCCATCCACTGACCTGCCTCCGGCACACTCCCAGCTCTGGCCCAGGCAGCCCCCTGCCATTAACCCTCTCCAGCCCGAGGGAGGGCTCAGCACCTTCCACATCAAGAGCTGGTTTCGGGGCCACGCCGTGCTTGCCACTTTCTGCTTTCAGGTACAGGCACCAACCACCCAACAAAGCCACCTCTAGGTGAGCAGCTGGTCCAGAGCCCACCCAAAGCCACCAATATCCCAGAAATCCCATGCAGACCAGCCAAACACCAGCCGTCCCCAAAAAAGCACTCAGCAAGCCAAACCCACTCTTTCCCACGTCCCATTCCTTTCAGCCTGGACCCACCCTACAAAGGCGAGTCTCACCGGGGTCCCCCATTATCACTGCTCCCCCCGTGCCCCATGACAGAGCATTTAATGCCTCGTCCTCAGGGCTCCACGCACACGAGGAGAACAAATGAGTGCCAGGGGAGAGAGAGATGGTTTGCATCACTTAATCACCATCCCAAATAAACCGGCCCCGCAGCTCTGCGGAGGGTAAGACAGCAGAGTTCAGCAGATTTTATCAATAACATCATGGAGCCCCGCTGCGTGCCTAAGAGAGTTGCCATGGTTATTGTGACAGATTTACTATCATTGTAACTTAATGCACCATAATAAGGATCTGCATAGTTATTATTGTTTTACAATGATAACTATAATTCAACCGCAGCTTTATGACTAAATTTGTAACATTACTACGATGTTCTGGGAAGAATTGGAAGCAGGGTAATTCACATGCTTTCTCAGAATATAGAAAGAAAAAGATCTTGGTCGGTGCCCTTTTCTTTCCTTTTAATTGCTTCTTTGAGAACAATTTTTGTGGTCTGGTTACTGTTGGTTTGGGAGAGGGTGCTCTGTCAGAGGCCATGCAGAGAGGTAGCTGAAAAATGGGATTTTTCCACTGCAAAATTGATCCTGGGGGGAAAAAAGTTCCCAAAGTCTTTCAACAGAAAGCTGCAAAAAAATTTCCCAAGTGTTGCCAACTGGGAAGCAGACACAAAGCACTGGCAGGATGAACAAAAATGGTCAGATTTTGTTCAAAAAGAATGACTCCAGCAGCATGGAGACAGCTCTGCACCACCTTAGAGCTGGCCCGGGCAAAGACCACAGAGCAAAGCCAAGCACCTTCTCCCAGTTGTGGGGCTGCAACCCCATAACCTGCCCCAGCCCACCCCAGGCTCCTGGCAGCCCCACGGGTTCCTCTTGGAACAACTCAGCCGGCACAAATTACTGCCCCAAAACTTTAAACAGTGTTTACTGATGGATTAACCTGCTCAGACATGGAGTGATTTGAGAAATCAAAGCTTCAGACAAGGACTTTTTGGCAAGTCCTTCTCAGTGCATCATGGGTCCCCACAGCTGAATCCCCAGCTGCAACTCTCCAGGATGGGGAACAAGTCCCACCAGGGCTGGACCCCAGGGGAAAGTGAAAGAGAACCCAAGCCTCTCCAAGAAATACAACCAGGGTTTCCATCAGGCTCTCTTGCACCCTCATCCCAAACTCTCCCCTGTTTGAGCACTTACCTCCTTCTTGGATTTCATCACAAGTGCAATGCTGCCAATTACCCCACAAATTTATAGGGAGCTCTGATGGTTTACATCCCTCTTTCATTCTGCCCAGGCAGCCCATTGCCCCCAGGGGCTCTGGGGATGGTTAACCCACCTACAGTGCCTGCACTAGGCAATTAAAGCAGAAAAGGGGCATTTTCCCAGCCCCTCCTTGTTACTCACTGGGGAAGGGTCTCAAGGTTTTCTAAGGAATGTAAGCCAGTCTGTACCACCCATTTGGCTTCCCTGGCAAGTCCCCAGTTGAACATCTCCAGCAGACCCTCCAGACTCAGTACATCATCTCAGCTTCCCACGATACCTCGGTCTTTCCAAAGACACGCACACAGCATGCACAAGTCACACCCCTTTAGCTGAGCAAAAGCTGACCCTGCTCAGAGGGGGCTAAGGTCAACAATCCATGCTCTGGGGCTTGAAGCCTTTTGGGTTCCCAACTGTATTGCTTTCCTGAGTGATTTATGGTCTTTTCCCAATCCTTATCCTGATTGGATCAGGGATGGAGTTTTCTATAGTCCCTCACCCAACAGCATCAAGGGCCCCTTCCCAGTGCTCCTCAGGCAGCGAGCTGCTCTTCCTCCACAGGAACTTCAGAAGTGTTCCTTTCTGCATGGAGAGGCCCAAAGCTTTCCCTGGAGCTGTGGGAAAAGGTGGGAGGACTGGCAGAGGCAGGAGCGACGCTCACCCCGGGCCGGGTGCTCACACAGCCTCCCTCCCAGCAGTGATGTGTGTCAGAGCAGGTTACATCACACTCCCCTGCCACCACCCCCTCCTGCTCCCGGGGCTGATATATGAGAGTAGATACACGAAAATCTACTCATAAAATTAATGCAGGCTGCATGAACTCACAGATCATAAACTCAGAGGGGTTTGCAGCTTGCCTTTCGGGGAGGGGGGGGAGTGGGCTCAGAAGCAATTTAGCAGAGGGGACTAATTGACAGCAGCTGCCCCATCACATCCCACACCCCCCTCCCCACTCTTGGGAGGATTTAGGGGAACACAGCACCGAAGTCTCAAACACAGTGCTGGAGCTGGCACCCATCAACTTGAGGTCAGACATGGCATGAGACACTCGGTGTGCTCCCAGCCAAGGGACTGTGGCCAAGCTGTGCTCTCGGTGAAAGATTCCCTGCCTGGAGCATAAATCTCAGATGCTGAAGGCCAAAGCACGAGCAGACCCATCCCATGCTCTGGGGGTTGCAGACAGCACAACACTTCTCTTGGCGGGGGCTGCAGGGTGGGAGGCAGAGGGGTGATGAAGAGGACTGTGCCACAGTCAGGCAGGATGGACCCAAGCTCCCCAACACCCCAAGCGGGGGGTGCCACACAGGGGACAAGGCTGATGGTGCTCCTCTCCAGCCTAGCCTAGGAACTTCCCTGAAACCCTCTTGATATACTCAGGAATATTCTGAGACCAACCCTCCACCACTGGCTTCCCAACACCTCCTGAAAAGCCATCCAAGGACCCCAGTGTTGATGGCCACCAGCTCTGCCAGAGCAAAGAGCATTTCCAGGGCCTGGCTTCTGCCTTCACCCCATCCACAACTCAAGCCCAGCACAGACGACCTTTGCTCACTGCTTGGCCCTGGACCACCTCCACACCCCTCCACAGCATCAGCAAGGCCAGTCCCTGCTTTCAGGCACCTTTACTCTATGCTGGGTTATTCAGTGCATCTCATGTCTTGGGGAATTACACAGCCAAGAGTCTCATGCAAAGGGAAGAAAATAACCAATTCTGCTAGAAAATTTTCCCCCACATCGCATTTCTCTACAGGACATTGGCTTACTCTGCCTGGTTAAGGGCCAGCCCCGTGGATGCAGCAGGCCCCATGCATCCACCTGCCCAAGGAAGCCCTTTGCCACACCAACACCAAGGCAGCTCAGGACTGTCCAGGTACCAAGACCTCCCTTGGCCACCAGCCTACAGGGGGAACCCAACTGTGCCATCTCCTTAGTAGCCTCTTGGTCTGGCCCTGGTCAGGTTTACTCTCAATGCCAAATGCAGTTTTTTGCTCTTTTCTGTCAGAAATGATCTTGGCCCCCGGCTGCTGCCCCAGTGGCTCCAGCAGCCGTGACTCACAGGCTCTGCCCTAACCTCAGGCTCCCGCCTGCCTCCTCCTCTGACTCAGGCAGCCACCAGCACCAGCACTGCTGCCTTTCAAGTGGTTTGGGGATCCAGCCAAGGCACCAAAGCAAAGGGGTTTAGGCACCATGCTCCCTGGAGCATCCAGCCTGGCTGCCAGCCTCAGGCTCACCCCAGGGGGCTCAGCAGGCTCAGCTGTGGGGCACTGTCTGGTCACCAGGTTGTGCCACCACTGCTGGCACAGGGACCCATTACCAAAGAGTAATGGGGTCCAGGTACATCACCCCATACATTTTCTACCTCCAGCACAGCCAGCTGGCCCCTTTGGTGCACCCCCACTTCACATACCTGCATCCTCAAGGCATCACTGGGCACCCCCTGCCATGGGCTGCCCCTTCTGCATCCTCCCAGGCTGGTGGAGGGAGTTTACAAACAAGACCATCTCTAAACAAGGTATCCTCTTCCAGAGAGGCAAAGCCCACAAAATGACCCTGGAAATAAGCCACGTGCTGCCCTCCCTGGTGATGCTAGCTGCAACCCTCCTCCCTCCATCTTCCCCCCCACTCTCACTGTTGCTGGAGCTAAAAGGGAGCAGAACCGCCCCCTTCCCTTTTATAGCATCCCTCAGGTGGCTCCATCAGCCTCTCCCTGCTGCCTGGCTCAGGGACCATCCAGCTGCCAACCCCACCTGCTTCACAAGGAGTTGATTTACTCCCCAGGTGGACTTGATTCCCAGGTGAAACCCCTGGGACAAGGACCTGCAGTGTTGCCAATGGGCTCCAGTCCCAAAACAACATAGGTGAAAAGGAGGAGGATGGCAGGGGTAGCACTGAACCAAAGCTGGGGCTTGAACAGACAGAAACAGACTTGCCCCCTCCCCAGACAGGATCCATAAAGCTCTGAGACACATCCCCCAAACCCCCTCCATCTCTGCTTGCAGGCACCCATAGAAAGGGGAGCCACGCTGCTTCCCGGCTCCGGACAGCATTGAAGCCAGCAGGAGACATCTGTTCCCCATCCAGCAAGCAGTGTCTTCCTGATCTGCCTCTTAAAAATTACAAGGCAATTTGGAGTTTCTATTTTGTACTTTTGATTTGCCCAAACACCTGAAACATGAGCTCTCAATCCAGGATCAAAGGCTCTCTCTGGAGCAACACAGACGGCCATATCCACCGCCGTATTTATGCCTGATTAGGAACGCCTGCATCGGAGAGGGAGCTGGCAAGGGTGGATGTGCTGCAAAGCCTGAAACTCCATCCTTGGAGAGGGAGGGAACTGGGGGGTGATGTCCTGGCAGGTCAGGTTTGGTGCCAGCCCCTTGGGCACGGGGCAGCAATGGGGCCATGCCTTGCAGAGGCGATGCCTTGTCTCGCCTGTGTCACTTTGTCCCCTGTCACTCCTGCCCACATCCCGTGTCTGCCTGTGGGACTGAGACCCACCCAGTGGCAGTGGGATCTCTCACCTTGCTTTGCTCTGTGCCTGGGGGTGACCAGATAGGTGGACACAAAGGATGCAATCCTGGATGGAGAGGGATGCTGCAATGTGGACATGATCCTTGAGCTGTGGGATGAAAGGCACTGGGAATGATGCCAGGCCATGCAAGGGGTTAATGGTAATCGACACAGTCATTAATGAGCTGGAGGGGAGGGGTCTTCCCAAGCTCTTCTGGTCCAACTTGTCCTATTTTGAAAAATCCCAGACCCTGGACCCCTGTGGGCTGGGATTTTGCATCATCTAAATAAACTGGGAGAGGTTCAGGCCTGTGAACAGATGTGGCCAAGCCCTCTCTCCCATGGATGAGCGTGGCTGTGTTGCTGTAAATAATCAATTTTAATGGCAGAGGATCTTTCCCCTTGTCCAATGCCACTGACATGAAGGCAGACTTGATCCCTGGAGAGACCCTGGCTCTGGATCTGGGTCTCAGATGGATTCCTGCTTCCTGCCACTGTAAACTGCTTCAGAAGAGCCAGATGGCGTTCCCAGGATAAGAGAATAGTAGCAGGGCATGTTGTTTCTGGGAAAGCCAGGAGTAAAATCAGGAGGCTGTAAAGAAACCTGCCCTTACACAGGTAAGTGGGCCAGAAAACATCCTCGTTGTGCTGAGGTGTAAATCAGTGCCAATGATGGGTGCATTAGGTGGGTAACACATGTCAGGATCATCACAGAGCCATCTCCCTGAATATCATCCCCCATGGGGATCTGCTCCCTGCTGCCATGGGAGAGAGCAGCAAGTCACCCCATCACCCTTAAACATGAGCACCAGGGTGGGCAGGAACACTCAAGACAACAAAACCTCCATGAAGTCTTTGACTTTTAAGTAAGCCAAGCTGATGGAGACAAGTCCCACCTTCCCATGGGATCACATAGCTATTTATAATCAATACATTTCCATTAAAAAGTCTGAAAGTACTTGTGACGCAACCCCGGTGCTCCTTTACTGGAAAATTTGTTGGTTTTTGGTTGGTTTTTTTTTGCCACAGTTTCTTCACACATTGAGGCACCTTCAGAGAAGTGCTGGGAAAGGCCGCCCAGGAGCTCTGCAAATCAGGGCGTGCTCATGCCCTGCCAGTTCACAGGCATTTAGCACTGGGAATGAGCTGGGAAGAAAATTTGCCACAAATATTTTCAGCAAATTATGAAGTCTTGGAAAAAGCAGATTTCAGTTCTACTGAGAAGTTGCTGTTTTGACAGATGTTTTAAATATTTTTTTAAGAATTTTATTTTTTTACTGAAACTGAAGGAGGTCCTGAAACCAAAGACTGGGCCCAGAAAGGAAACCTCAGAAACATTCTGCTTTGAAAACGTCTCAGTAAAACATTTCCTTTTCCCCCTCTTCCCCAGTTCAACAATTTGGGGAATGGAGATGAATTCACAGAATTTCATCTTCTCTGAATCCAACCTTTTTGCCTGGAAAATGTTTTGACAGAGAAATACCTTTCCTGCCCCACTGAGTCTAAGTCCTCTGAAGGCCTAAGAACGAAGGGGTCTTCTATCTCCATCATCCTGGTGTGGTTTCCACGTAAACTGCCTGAAACCAGAGATTTCCAGAAGGTCAGAGATTTTATAAAACCTCTGGGCTACCCACTTACCACCTGTAGAGCAGCGCCCGGGGCCGTGGGAGCTCCGCGCCCGCCGTTCCTGGTGGGAAGAACCAACGCCACAACCCCCGCAGGGACCATCTCGGCCTGGGTTGTGACCGGGCCTCTCGCCAGCTGCACCCTGCACTCCCAGCTTGTGACAGCATTTTGGGGATTCTGGGGAGCCCCATAAAAATTCTGAGGTGTCAAGGCAGACCCGCCAGCCCCTGAGCACCTCCAGCACTTGCTGCCCGCTGGACAGCGTGGCACACACGCTCCCAAGAGGAAGCCTTTACAGCCTGCCACTGGAAACGGTGCAGTGCGATCCAGTGGGGAGCTGATTCCCTTCAACGGGCCATAAAATCCCATTTGGGAGTGCAGCTGCCTTGCTCCCCTTCGGCATCACGTTGCTTTGTAAAGAGGGCGCGTCCGACACAGCCAAACACACGTGCACACAGAAAGCACCGGCAGCCGCTGAACCTTGAAACAACTGTTATTCCTTGGGATAATGCGCCTTCCAACACTAACATTATTCTAAGACGCAGGTAACATGTGACACATTTTCTTTTGCTCTCCAAAGTACAACACCCTTCCCTTCTTCTATCCTTCCTTACCAAATATCAATCATCAGCAAAGACAAGGCAAATGAACTTTTAATCAATAACAGCTACTGTTTCTTGTACCGGGACTGTTTATGATTTAAAAGGGGGGGGAAAAAATTAAATCAATCCTGATGTGAACATTTTCCCACTTGGAAAAACAGCCCAATCCCGTATCAAAAGGTTGGGGGGTTTATATGTTTTTAAAAGGTTTAAAAGCTAAATTAATTTTAAATTGTTTTTACATATCTTGCCTATAGACAGAACCACATCATATGATGAGGAAGGGTGGTCCATGGTGTATTACTGTTCCCAGTAAGTGCTTTAGCACCAGTCTGTCTGCTTTACACACATTTAATACCATTGCCATCCAAAAATCAAGACTACTCTAACCACAGCGTGTCTGTCCAGGCGCTGTAGCTGGCAGCCTGTCCCACTCCAGTCCAGACCAGGTACAACAGACAGCTTCTGGTATGTCTGCACTCAGACTCCACTGTCTTCATCCCAGCGGCCAGCAGCCAGGAGGTACCTGAGACTAAATGATGGTTTTGTCAAAAAAGCACCAAGAACTGGCCCAGGCCTCCTGGCTGGTCAGGATAATGCTGAATAAAAGTCCTAAGCACACACAAAAAAAGAAGCAGGAACTCATTCCTGGATCTAGGGAGTCCATAAAGGCTCTCCAGTATACAGACTTCTAACGTGTTTGTGGAGCTGGACATTGGTACCTAAAAAAGGTGAGACCGCAAGTAAAACTCCTAACTTTATTCTTCAAAAGCTTTCTATTCCCAGGGCCTTAACAGCCACGAGACTGATAATTCATTTTCATCTTCATATGCTGCAGCATTTGGAGTAGCTCAAATAGCAATGTGCTGGCTTCAATCCAGATTCATCTGAACATGAGGCACCAACCCAAATCCTGTACGAAATGGCATCCACCAAGTCTTATATGGGCCTCAACTGGGTTCACTTTGGTGCTCTGCAGTGACAGGTTGCCCTGCTGGCCAGTTCCTCTGACCTATTTGTGCATCCATCCACAGAAGCCATTCCTTCTCTGCTGTCTCACCTTCCCTAGTCCAGGCAGTTTTGGGGGTCCCCCAGTTTCTTCTCTGTAAGTGTTGAGATGTACCATGGCCACATTCAGCTTGCTGTTTCTTTCCAGTCTCTTCCCGTGACTGATTCCCCCAGGCCCAGATTTGGGACAAAAAGAGAGCAGTCTCTTTTTATCAGGGTGATGGAGCAGTCCGGCCATGACTGAATCCATGCAGAACAAGCCAGGAGCTCTGGACACAGCTGTGGAGGCAGAAGGCAGAGGCACATCCGTGTGTGGGTGTGCCTGAAGCAGACCTGCCAAGGTCTGTGATGGCAAAGGATGCAGCAGGTTTCGGCCTCATGGGGATGACTTGTGGGGAGAGGATGCTCCCCAGATGGCTGAGGGGAAGTGGCTCAGACACACATCCCTGAGGGTCTGAGTCACTGGCCAGGGATGTCCCAGCTGGAGAAAGCAGGACATGGCCAGCCTGGCCTGGGGCACAGTGTCAGCACTGCAGCACTCACAGCCCTCCCTGCTCACCACGAGCACATGGCACTGCCCAGAGATCCCAGCAGGGAAAATTATTTGGTCCCTCTATGTCCCTGTAGTTATAAACCACATTTCCTTCTGGATTTACTAAGTAGATCCCCTCTGCCACAGCCTTACACAGTTTTTGCCCCCACCCTTCCTTCTTGACCTGCTGGAGGGATGGGTGTGTAGTTTGCACACATGGTGGCACAGATGCTCACAGGACTGTGGCCATGCCTGAAGTCATCTCCTGCCCCACCTGCACACCAGTTCTGCAAACCAGCCCCGGGAAGATAGGAAGGTCCTTTCCGTAGCTCATGCCCAAAGGAGAGTCAGGAGGGAAGACAGAAAGGTGAATTCTGATGTTTTCCTTGGTACCATGGGATCAGCGGCTGAACCAGAGCTGGGGCTTCATGTTTCTTCATTTCCTGCTACCTCCACAATGCCTCCGACCCCTGGGAACATCTCACACTCTTCTGTTCTCCAGTCCTCTTTTATCATCATCCCCATGATGAATGCAAACACATTCCAGTTACATTCTGAGGTGAGTACCCACCATTCCCCTACTCTCTCCTCCCAGCTGAGAAGAGACATCAGGCAGCTTTTTAGGATCAGGATAGAAGAGAATAGAAGTTTCTCCACTTACAATTTTGCCAGACTTTAACCGGGCTCCAATTTTCCATGCTGGGTTTCTGCCTCAGGCTGTGTTTTGTTTTGTATTTGTCAAAAAAAATTCCATGACTCCATTTCCACCAGCCCTTTGAACGAGTTTTAGGGAGGTCTTTTCTTTCTTTATTTTTTTCTCTTGCCCATGCTAAAACATTATTACAACCAGTTTACTGGGAAGCAGCACTGCCTCCAGGCCTGGCAAGAAGTGTCCCTTGAGTGAGGAGACGGGCCTTTCTCCATCCCCGTGACAGCGCCCGGAGCCGGTCCGATCACGAGTCTGTGAAACAGCAGAGGCTGCTTGGTGTTTGGCAGATGGATGAAGCACAAAATCCGTCTGTGCCAAGCGCTCCCCATCTTCCAACAGGCCTCAATCAACGGTTTCACAACAGCACATCGGCCAACTGTGTAAACACAGGGCACGGCTTAAATGCAGTCCTTGCCTTGGTGAACAGTCACACTGAAAGAGAAGAGCATCTTAGGCAAATAAACAAAGGTCCTGCCGAGCTCAAGTATTTGGACCAAGGTCAAAGAGAGGGAATTCGTGATAGGGGAAATTATTGAACTTAAAAGCACACGAAAGTTTTCAGATATGGACTTTGTCTACAGGGAAGCACTAACTCAAGTGGACTGGACCTCTCTGTGGCTTTGGGTTGAATCCAGCAGATCCTAGATCCAAACAGTTGCAATGGGAGAAGAGAGGAGGAGATGGGGAAGTGAGGAAGGCCAAACCAAAACGCTTTGTTTGGGGCAGATCAATTAACCTGAAATGGGTTTTTGTTTGCTTCACTGGGAAGATGGATGTGTTCTGCTGGCTTGGCAGGGCCTTTTCTTCTTCAAGGCTTTGGCTCCACTGGTAAAACTAAAAAAAACGCCATCATTATTCCAGTGGCTGCAGCTGCAGAATGATCCAGGTAATCTTCATGCCTGCAAAACCTGTGGGGCCCCACGGTACCATCAGCCAGGTCTTGTGCCTGCAGGTCCCTGAGCATTGTACAGATCTCCAGAAATAACCCCCCGGGATCATGGGGGGTCAGCATAACCCCCCAGCACGGCTCCAAGTGGATTGAGAATCCAGTTTTGGTTGCAGGAACCAAGCTCTGAAATTAAAATTGCCTGATGATGTGTAACAAAGAGGAAGAAAAAGGCAAAAGCAGCAACAGCATATAAACCAACCCCAAAAATTCCAGCTTGGGGCTCCAGGAAAATTAAAAGGGAAGAAATGTGCCTACCTCAAGAAAGGCTGAGAGAGAGCTCTGAAAAAGCCCAGCTCGGCAAGACCTCTTCTGAGGGGCTTAGCAGTGAACAGAGGGTCTTTGCTGTACCTCCATTGGACAATGGAGGCAAGAAAACCACAGTGCTTGGAGACTGGCTCCTGTGCAGCAGAGAGCAGCCAGGTCCTAGAAGGGATGGCATCCTCTGGCAACAGCCCCCTCCCTGGGGCTGGGTTTCAGTCCAGAGGGTCCTAGCTGAAGCCCACATTTGACAGTGCACAGACAGGAATATTTCTCTGCTCTGCTGGAGAGGTTGTGAGGTGGCCAGAGAGCAGGAAAAGCCAATGGGTAAAACAGCTGCAGCCTTACAGTGCACAGGAACACAGGGTCACGTCTTGCCTTGAGAGCAGATTAAATTTAAGACCTGTCAACCTCAATGGTGTCTAGGTCAGTTTTCATCCTCTGCATTGACAGGGAACAAATTTGAAGCCCTGAGGTGTCATTTCTGCACGTCATGCTTTGAGTTGTTCCCTTCCTTTACCATGATAGACCTGTTCCCTTCCTGAGGATGATCATTTTTCAGCCAAACATGTGGTGCTTCACATTCCTGAGCTATGGAGCACACAGCTCACCAAAGGAAAGGGAATTTGGTTTCCTGTCCTGCTGACCCCAGAAATATGCCACAGAGCTGGATGGTCATGGCCACCGTCCCCTAGAAATGACACTGCTCCGGGCCAGGCCATTCCTTGAGGGAAGGAGGTCACCCCAAGGGAGATGCTGTGCAGGGTTAGTCACCTTCTTCTGACCCAACTTTGCCCTTGCATTTGCTGCCCAACATGGGCAGATGTGCCCCAGCCATGCATGGAGTGGTATCTCTAAAATGTCAAACTGCTAAAAGCCCCAGGCTCAAAGGCACTGTGTAAGACCCGAGCTGCTTCCCAGCCTGACCTTTTCCATGACCTGCAGTGTCAGCAATTCCCTTTTTTAAAGCAGGGGCTCTGACTTGTGCCCCACGACCTAGTCAAGACACTGCAAGCCACTCCTACAGTGAATAAGGAATGAGAGTTCATATCTGCCTGGCAATTACATGCAGATTAGAAATGTCTAAGGGGGGTCTTTAACGCTCAAGAAAAAGATTCAGAATTCAAAAAACCACAGTAGGTTGAAAACAACAGAGCTGGAGTAAGTGGGCTCAGGTTCCATGAGCGTTTGTCCCAGCATTTCAACCCGTGTCTCTGGGTGTGAGCACTTGATTGTAAATACTGCTGTTGTGGAAACTTGGCTGAAGGGAGCAGACAGTCACACACTCCGCAGCGGAGACGATCCTTATCACCACTTGAAAGGATAAACGGGTCTGACTGGGAACAGCTGGTTTGGAGCTGTGGGAAAGCCCCAGGAAGGATGCACAGCCCTTGCTGTCACACGCACCTTTGCTCTGGCTGATGGATCCTGTAGCTCACGAGCCCAAGAGGCTGCTCCAAGGATCTGGGCTGACTTGCTGTGATTCCAGCTGGTCAAACCTTCCAGCTGCAGAAGACCCTGCATGCAGCTGGGTTAAGACACACACTGTTGAGGGGAGGCCTCCTGGCCAAGGGACCCAAGCTGTGCCTAGATGAGGTTATCCCAGAATGCTTCCCAAATCTCAGATCTAGAGGCATGCTTTGGCTGCATCCCAGCTCCAGATTGGGTATGTACAGCAACCCCAGAGCCTCAGAGAGAGGAAATCCAGATGGGAATGCTGGCACATTGCAACAGCTCTCTTCCCTGCAGGGGCTGGGGACCACGACCCAAGGACTGGTGAGCACAGACAGAGCTCAGGGACCTGTCTGTCCATGCAGAGCTTCAGCCCTCTCCTGACTGCTGGCCTGCTTCTTCAGCAATGATCAGCCCTCTCATTAATCAGGGCCCTGCAAGGTCTCATAAGAAACAACCCCACCAGACAACATCTCCAGATTTCCAACCTACTTGGTTATAGGGCAGTAAAACCAATCCAAATGGCACTGGTTTCATACAGGGGTGATTTTCTTCCCTTTTTTTCCTTGAGATGCCAGGCTGATGTAAGCCAAGCATCACGCAAAAACCTACATGGATGATGCCACCTTGTAAATTAAGGTCATTACCCTATCACAGACAGTAAAAAGTCCTTATTTTCTGCAAGCCACAGCTGATTGATGTTAATTATGCAACATACTGTGAGTCCATATGGACTGTGTTCCATAAAGGTTTTTCTTATGATCAGTCTTTCTGGATCCACGTCCTGCCAAACACTGCTTGTTTTCATGGCCCGTCTTATTTACTGCCTTATTAGCCTGGTGTTAGATTTTTCCCCCAGTCCTCTGGAACTTCCCCAGAGTTCCCAGATTTGTTTAAAAATTGACACTAATGGTTCAGAGAGCTCTCAGGCCAATTTGTTTATCCTTTGATGCAAGTTATCTGATCCTGCAGAATGTCTAACTTTAATCACTGCTTTTTAATATTCGGCTTAATCACTGGTAGAATACAAAGTGTTTCATTATCTCCATAAAGTCTGGATGTGTCATTCCACTTCTTTCCAAAGAGAAAAATAAATGTTGAACAAATAACTTTGTCTCTTCTACACACAGGATGAATATTTTCCCATTATTGTCTGGTATCCCATTACAGGATTTGGGGTTTTTTGATATATTTAAATAATTATCATTAACTCCAGTGGCAAGAGGCTTTTCACTCCTACCTTTAACATCTCTTCCCAGGTTCTCATGGATTTCTACTCCTCACTATCAGATTTCTCCTTTTGCATTTATCATTAACATCAGTATGCACTTCACTGCCACATATTTATGCCCATAATGCTATTTATCTATGTCTATATAGATATATATGTTAAACCTACAATAGTCCTGCTTCCACCTTCCCTCCTACCTGGGCTGGCTTCTGCAAAACAGTGTTCAGCCTTCAAGGATAGCACTGATCTTAGCATCTCACCAAGCAGCCTCAAACACTTCCCGATTATCATCCATTCAATTTTGTTTAAATAATTCCTTCCACTCCTTAATTGTACTCCTAATTATTTTCAGCCCCGGGAAGCTGTTCTTTTTCCAGAACCAGGGGCTAGAGCTGGGCACCTCTGTGCTTTTAAAAATCTGGTCCCTCATCACTTATAAATAGCTCTGGTCAGAGCTTTTCTGTGTTTGCACATAGTGTCATGCTCGCTGGCAGGGAGACAGCCTGGGAATAGGTTATGGAGTCCCTGCCCATCACGGGACTGGAGAGCTGCATACCTAAAATGCAGAGGAAGCTGGTTTGGGGTTATTTGTGGGGGGCTGTATCCCTTCTCTGCTCCAGGCTCACAAGAGGGGGAAAAAGCCACTGGGGACCAAAGACAGCTTTCATCAATTGTGATGTTTTATTTTGTGCTGGCTTTTTTTCCTTAAACATCCTTTGTTTTCTAACAATAAATCATATCCTGAGGCAAAAAGCCTTTAAAGAGACTGGGCATGGAGTCTGCTTCCGTTCCCTGGCTGGCGAGGCAGGCCACCAGCTGACAGCAGTCATCAATCCACAACTCAGCGATCAATCCATCTTCCTCCGTCACCGCGGGGACGGCGCGGGAGGCCCCCGGCTGTGCCAGCCCGCTGTCCCCTGCCACCCCCGCCAGCCCCGGTGGCACCCAGGAGGGTCACCAGTGCCGGACCCAATCTCCCTTGCTGCCCGTTCCCTCAGAGCAGTGTCCCGTTACCCCAGGCACCACCCCCTCCTGCTCCCCAGCATGTTCTACAGTCAGCTGAGCCAAGTCACCCTCAAAGTCTCCTCCTGTGATCCATCAGAGAGTGGGCACTCCACCTCCTGCCCTTCCAAGAAACCAACAACTGTAAAGAAGGCAATAGCATCCTTTCCAAGCAGAGGGTACACCCAGAGCTTACTGGGGGATAAACCTTCCCAGGAGGTTTCATAAATTCCAAGCCATTCACTTTTTTTGCCATCAGTGGAGATTTCCACCTCCTGTTGTTTACTGCAGGCTTCTGGATTTGCTTTTTAATATTTGTGCTGCCACGACTCAGCAGTTTATGGTGGCACCTACATGTTCTGTTTACCCTCTTAATACTGTTCCCCAAAGACGTTCTATTAAAACCCTCTTAATTGCTCTACCTTGTTTGTTATCCAGAAAATTGGTTGCTCTCCCAGAGAGATGGAGGTGGTCCAGCTCATATGATCCCTCAGGAAGTGGACCCAGTGCTCCATGGCCTGAAACACTTCCATTCTACCTCCATTTTACACCTTTTGCCCATAGGTGGTCTCCTTCTCTATCTGCTTTTGCTTCCAAGATGCAAGGAGGGGTCTTGCTGCTGACCGTCTGAACTTTCCTCTCCTTCAATTCCTTCCTGAGATCCCTCAAGTTCTTGCTGATCTGAGAAGTATTTTATGAGGCAATTTCATTCATGTCGAATGTGTCATAACTAATGGATCCCTGCCTACAGCCATCAGAGCCCTGCTCAGCCTCTCAGTGATGTGTGCTGTGCTGGAGCCAAGGAGACCGCACACAGGCCCGTTGTCTTTCTGTCCCCTCTTCTGCTGGGCAGAAGATTTGTATCTGTCTGCCCACATTTGGTCCATTGCCATCAATCGTGCTCATACTCCCCGTAAGTCTGCAGGGATCACGGTCAAAAGGGGCCATCAGGGACTATTTGTGTCTCTCTCATACTGGTTCAGGGTCAAGAGCTCTTCACTCTTCACTACCTCATGGCATCTCCACCAGCACAGGCAGAGCCTTGGCCTCTGCCCACAGCTTTCCATGCAGCAAGGAGAACATGGTGCTTCCTCCCGGCATCAGGGTCCCTGCTTGGCCCCCATCCTGGGGAAACGGCCTCAAAGCTTTGGGGCACATTCCCCTGCTCCCTTGCACTGCTGGCTGATGTCACCTACCCAACCACAGCAGCCAAAGCCACCAGGACTGTGTGTCCTGGCCAGTCAAGTGTGACCAAGGGCAGATGATGCCCTAGACAAGGTTACAGCAGACAACCCCCAGGGGCTCTCGGTGCTCAAGATCTGTTCTTGCAATCCTCAAGGCTTTTCCTCCCCATTAGAGCAGGACCATGTCCCAGGAGAGGCCTATCCTGCTTGGAGAATATGGGGCAACGAGGTCTGCCCCATCTCACAGCCCGAGGAGAGGGACATGGCCACCATGAGGTTTCCTCTGGCATTTGCTCTGTGCCACGGTTGGGGAAGATTCCAGTGTCACAAAAGCACCTGATCAGGGAGAGCATTTCAGGGCTGGGGGTGTCGGAGTGGAGGTAGCACAGTGTTGGGAAGAGATGGAGGTTCCTGGAGGAAAAGGACAAACTTCCAGCCTGGAAACCCTTTTGATCCTCCTGGCACAGTTTGGGGCAGGCAGCAAGGCAGTGGAGAAGGTGTGGTGGGATCTTGACACGGAGCCGCCTCAAGCTGATGTCCCAGCCTCTTTTAAAATGTCCTCGAGCCCTTGGGTTTGCCTCAGATTAAGTCCAGTTGCCCGGGCTGGCATGTACCCATACACGGTCTAAATGAGAACCACCCGTAACACCTCCTGTCCTCCCTCCTCCTCTCCCGCGCAGGTTCATTAAGGCCTTCCCCGGCGAGAACAGGCCACGTTTCGGGGGGAACGCCGCAGCGTTTGATATTTTCCACTCTGCGTGTCAAGGGCATTTACAGTCGGCGTCAGGCTGTTCCGTCAGTCTGAGGGAAGCACTTTGAAGTGTTTGTGGTAGAGGCCACATGTGCACTCAAGATGTGCCGCTGCCTCTCTCGCTGCCTTTGCATTCCCAGCACCATGTGACAATCAACAACACGGCTTAACCCTTTCGCACTGCTGCCTCGTCCCACTTGGAGATGGGGAATGGAGTCCTCATCCCCCCGTGTGTTTTGGTGGCCGGGCCCAGGAAGCTTGCAGAGTTCCTGCTTCATTCCAGGGGAGCAGCAGCGCAGCTCAGGCAAACGCAGCTGAAGAAGGTGACAGGATGGAGCTGGGAGACCTTGAAGCTGCTGGTCCAAGCGCAGGATGATCTGTTGCTAATCCCCACAAATGCTGCCAGAGATCCTGCTTTGATGATGAAAGCATCACTTGCCTCAAGCAGCTGCAGAGTCAGCTTCCACCCTTGCCTGTCCTGCAGTGGGTCCTGAGGAACCGTATGGAAGGAGTCCCAGTGGCTGTGACACACCAGGGGTGCCCACAATGACATTACTGCCCATCCCTCCAGCGTGATGGATGGCACATGACAAAATGGGCAGCACTTGGGCTGCGTCACTGCTGCCCGGGGACCTCTGGGCACAGAGAGAACAATTGCAGCAGCTTCCCCTCGGAGGCACTGGTGCAAGCCTGGCAGTGTTTTGAGGAGCTCTCCATGAGGGCAAGCTGTCAGGGATGAATCTCATTTCTTTGCACAGTAGCCATGTAGTGCTTTGCCATAGCAAAGGCTTTAGGGTATTTTCATGCACCCACAGAGGGCCCTGGAGAGGAGCTTGCTTTGAAATGAAACATCAGCAAGCACAGCTGTTCTTTGAGGGGACAGTAGCAGCCAGGCATTCACCTCTCCTCAGCTCCCTAAAAAGAGGGCTGGGACAGAGTGGAGAAATTAAAGACACGTGGTGTCACCAGGTGATGATTCCCTGGTGCCTGAGAGGCACCTTCTCCCCTGGGGGAGTAGGATTCTCTGCAACCCCCATAGCCAGGAGAAGAGCGGCCTTCTCCAAAGATCCCCTGCCAGGCTTCAGTCCTTGTGGGTGGATCTTTCATCTTCTGTCAGGACCCCTTGGATGGTTATGGGGAGCTGGGCTTGGCTTGCATCTCTGGAAGTCACATAGGATAGAAAAACCTCACTGGCCTGCAAGCCTGACTCTGCCAGGGGTTGAGCTGCAGCCTCCGTGGGGTGGTGTTAATTCTGAGCAGATTGCCCGTCTGATCTGTGCAGCCTGGACCCACTGCAGCGATAAAAAGGACAGGGAAGGCAAGAGGGGAGGAAAAAGCACAGCGGAAAAGGCAGAGCTCAACGACTATGAGCTAAGGGGACAGAGATGTGAGCTGCAGCGAGGCAGCTCCCATCCTTTGCTACTGTCTCCAGCACAGCAATTTTTGGGGGCCAACATGGTACTGCCCCATTGACTGACCCCTGCATTCCTGGAGCTGGGAGCAGGCCTAAGGCTGCAGTGCATTTCCCCGTGGCACTGCCGTGGCAGCACAGATCCAGCACGGCACCGCTGCTCCGGCAGCTCCAGCGTTAATGTGTGCCACAGAGGAAATAATCTTCCTTTTCAGTGACTGCATTACAGTGGGTGGAGGCCTGGGGGAAGGGTGTCATTGTACTGGCCCTTGTTTGGCAGGGAAAAGATGTCTTCTGGGCTGCAGCTTCCTAGAAAAGTTGAAGCCAAAGTATTATCCAGTGTAACTGACCTCTCCTTCTTCCATGAAAGCCCCCTCCCAGCAATTAATCTGAGTCCTGGAAACCCCTGCCTTCTGCTCTGATTTCCCAGGCCCGGCAAAGTGTCTGACTCATCCTGCATCTCTGTGGCCATGGCTCCTCCTTGCCGAGGTGATTGACCCCATCACCCAGGGAGGGCTGTGCTCTGCCTTCTTCAGGAGGGTCGATCAAACAGCCCCAGACTTGCATCTCCACGTCTGTGTGTGTGTGTTTCCATGTGCTGAGCTGGCACCAGGAGGAGACGTGGCAGGAAGTTACAGTCTGTTCTGATTCATCAGACCACTTCGAAATCCCAAATCCTCTAAAAGGTCAGAGTTAGACAAGTGACTCCTGGCTGCCCCTGGAGCACCACCCTTACATCCTGATAGAAGTAGGACCTGTCCACAAAACTGTAGCCATCCAAACACCACACACTTAGCCTAAGTTCATCATCAGGCCACTGGTAAGAAATGGATGAGGATGGTTATGTCAGTAGGGAACAACTGCCCAAAACAGCCTTCCAAACATTAGGCAGAGACACCACATGAGCAGGAGCTTCAGGTTTTTTGCTTTGAGGGATCTTTCTGATTAGGCTTGTTTTCCATTTTTGCTGGAATTACTACCTGGGGTAGAAATCAGTTTCTTTAGCGTTTCTTTTTCTCCCTCATTGCCCCAAAGCCCCTCCACTCTGATGACAAATTCGCAGACCCAAGGGCAGGCGGATTTCCTTTCACCTCACAAACCCCCAGTGGGGCTGATTTTGTAAAACCTGAACGTGCCATGGACCCCAGCTGTCTGTCACCCTCCTGGAGTGTTGAGAGATATTCATCCCCATCAGCCTGCCAAGCCAAGTTTCCATGCCAGGGATACGTGAGATATAAATGGGTCGTGGTTGGGGAATGAAGACAGCTTCTCCTTTCTGTGCTCATGACACACAGTGCCTGCTGACAGCCCCAAAGGCGCACTCAGCTTTGGGCTGACCTGCTCACACACACCACCTCTGTTAAGGGCAACGCCTCACCCCTGTATAAACCCTTTACTCAGAGGACCACATAGTGCTTTGCAAATGCCTGCTTATTAATCCTCACCACGGTCCTGGGAAGAAATAAGAGACACGGGGGAATCACCTCATTTGCTATGGAGTGGGGGCACTTTCTGGGGTGAAACTGAGGCGTTTAACAGATGAGAACAGTGCTGCTCCATGTAACACACCAGCCAGAAATTAAATGAAAGGAATTAAAATCTTAGTGATTGAGGGGAACTTTAGGCAGGGGCAGTGTGATTAATCACACTGAAACTTGGCTAAGACACCAGTGAAAGACACCATGTGATTTTTATCAGGGTCTGATAGGGCTCCGCTAATACTCCAGAATGACAGGTAATGCAATATCCCAGCAGAACGGGCTGGGATGGCAGGATCAGTACTCAATTTGGGGTAGGGGGAAGGACTGGACAGAATTTCCAAAAGCAACAGTGTGACTGAGATTATTGGACATAACCCAACTCTGCCACCAGGCCTCAGGCTCGTTCTGGTTGAGAAGTTCTTGCTCCTTGTGACTGCAGGGACAAGTGGCTCTCAGCCCAGAAACCAGGACACCATTGTCACCTGCTGTTTGTGTCACACACAGTCCCCACCCCTTGCCCCGAGGTGCCTGTTGCCATTCCCACTGCTGAATTTGTGTTTTTTCAGGCAGAAAAGGCAAAGTCATGCCTGGTCTTTATGTGCAGGTTTATTTTCCCATTTCATCTCTGCACCCTGGACTGTCCTCTAACCTACCATTCCTTTGGAAAGCTCCTCAGCTCAGCCATACCCTCCTGCATGTGCAGCCAATGTGCATGAAATCAGTGGCAGGCACAGCTACATAACCCTCTGTCCTGGTGATGACTCCCAAGGTGGTTTACAAATAACCCAGAAACCACTCATCTACGTGAGAGTATCTGAAAAGCAAACTCTACTCAGTTGTAAGACATACATGCCTGCTCCCAAACCCCAGTCAGCCCAGATGACAATGCTTGCCAGGAAGAAAAGGTCAATAGAGCTCATTTTCTCTCCAGGACTTCAGGAGGCAAGAATTTGCCCATCCTTCCATTCCAACAACTCACTTCAGAGTGGATTGTACAAGACTGAAGGATACTGAAAGGGACTGGGCACACTGTGTGAACACATCTCATTTTGCAGATGCTGTCCAAGATGATGGCAGAGGTGGAGGATGAGATTAGGTATGAATGAAGCAAGAGATCAGAGTCTTCTTTCCTGGGCACTGATAACTTTAGTAATTCTCAGTGCCAGCTCTGCCAGCCCTGTGCCTCCACCCAGGCCACATACCACTGTGAGGTGGCTTTTGTATCCTCATTGCAAGGAAGGATTTTATCCTACTAGGGTTTATTATTCTTTTATAGACTGAAGGGCTTCAGCCTAATCTTTCAACAAACAAAAGGAATCTTTCAACATTTCAGTGCTGTTGTAATTGGCTCCAAAAATAGCACCCTCAGAGCCACATTTTTTAAACTTCTCAAGTCCAAGGATTAACCTTTTTCAGAAAAAGCACAATAATCAGAAGACCAACTTGTATATTTTTTATATATTAAATCAAATAAACAAGAGAATAAAATTTGAAAGCTAATCTATAGTAGCTTTTATTTTCTCCCATTTTGTTTGTGTGCTTGCTTCTGTGGCTGCTGGAGGGGAGAGAGAGGGTTTAGTATTGTTTCATGAGCCACTGCTGGATGTTTTATTGACCACCAAAGGCCCGGGGATCAGGGTCTGAGAAACACTGCTTTAGAGATACACAGGCTCGTTCCAGGCAGGCCTGGCTCTGTCTCTGCCTTCTGGCCCATGCTACAGCAGACTCCACATTCTGTCTTTAGCTCCCTTATCCACCCAAGGGCACTGGCTGCCTCCCCTGCACAGCTCCACTCATGCCACCCTGTCCTGGCAATTCCTGGGCCTTCAGTTTATACCCCTGGATCCGTGCCATGCTCTGTGCACTCCACCCAGGTCAGCTCCATGGCAAAGCACCATTGCCCCCGGGATGCAGAATAATGCCAGCTTGTCCCGGATCTTAAAAAAGACAGTGCATGTCCCCTCAGAGAGGATGAGTCGCCTCCACTGCTGCTCCATTACTGCAAATGGCTTTTCCTGCCAGCAAAACCGGCCGCGGAGCAGCCCTCTCTCGGACCCCTCCCCCAGCTCTCTCCAAATTTTTCAAGCAGACACCTTGGCACCTCCCGTTGCCTTCAGCCCGTGTTAGTGTTGGCCGGCTGGGAGTGACAGCTTCCATCTTCTTTCTCCTTGTTTCATTAAGTGTCACGTTAGGGGTTTTGATCTTCCCTGGAAGCGAGCCCTGCCAAGAGACTGACTCCACTGCAGTGCTGTGTTTCATGGAATTGCCAGGGAAAGCTGTCCCAAGGCCGGGAAACGCACTGGATGCACTCAGGATACGGCATTCACATATTGTACTTTCATAAAGGTATAGCAATGGAAACGTTCCCTATTTTGATTGTCCCAAAGCCACAGGAAAAAGGGAATTAAGGGAATTGATATGTCTGGGATAGATGCCAGCTCTGATTTACTCACATTTTTACCCTGATGTGAAATACCTTGGTCAGAGATGGAAAACTTTTATAGAAGACATGAACCAAATCAGGCCCTGCAAGTGCTGGTATCCAGCTAAGAGCTGTCTCAGCTGGCACAGCCCGAGAAACACTAAAACAAAGGAACTGGGAATCAAATGGACAACAGCAGCTGTGTAAGAAATTTCTTCTCTTCCTCCAGAGGGTTTGGACATACCCACATTTACAGTCTGCCTTCTGACCACAAAGTGCCTAAGGTACCAGAACACCAGTGAATTAGGATGTAGGGGTTGGCAGGGCTCCAGGAAAGAGGATGTGCTTTATCATCAAATCCCAGCATGATTTGGGATGGAGAGGCACAGAGCGGTCAAGGCAAAGTGGTGAGCCCAAAACAGGGTTGCCTTTGGAAGCAGTATAAAAAAAAAAAATCCTTGCTAACATAACCTCGCCTTCCAGTTTAACCTCCATGTTCCCTCAGAGAGTGCAAACATGCCTGCACATATTTTAGGCACAGCAACCCACTTAAGAAGACTCAGATGCAGAGTAAGTCCAATTAAAGCAAAATGGAATGAAAGTCCCAAATTATTTCAATGTGTCAGAGTGAGGAGTTTGCAAATCCACTGGTTATTGCAAGGCTGTTCTGGGAAAAGTAATTTCTGTATAGATTCCATCCCACTTTGCTGAATTCCATGGGAGTTTTGCCATCAACTTCAATGGGAGAAAGACCAACACATACTGGCAAACTTTAGGCAATGCATTAATTGTGCTTCAGGCCAAATGCATTTGCTCTTATCCCCAATACTGCAATGAATTTTCTATAGAAATATCTCTGCCCCTCCAGTGATGTCCACTGAACTCAACACCAGTGAGGTCCAACTGCAAGATCTCATCTGTCCAGAAACCCATAAGAACATAGATCTGCATTAATTTTGCTAAGATTATTAAGAGTTCAATTAAGGGCAGAGTTTGATGAAAATATTTCATAACATATCAAGCTGGAGGGTAGATCAAAGCTTTTTTTTAGCTCACTAATAAACCAAAACAGAAATAGCACTGCAGAGGAAGTAACTCGTTTGTTTGTGATGGCTCCCTTCTTTGGGAAGGTGACTACAGAAACCACAAAATTATTACTGCTAAAATAACCAAAACAAAACAAAAATAGGCAGATCTTTTTTTGTTAAAATACAAAACCTTAAATTAGGCAGGATATCACCCATAATTATTTCTCTTGTTAAAATTCCCAAACACCAAACAGTGGAATGAAGTGTTCTGCCCACATCACTCACCTCCAACCTCTGTTCAGAGCAATGCAAAATAGTGAAGGTCCTTTATTGATTTATGAAGCATGTAGGGGTTTTTTGCATGTATTTAAATTTTAACAGGACTTCCAAAATTCCGGTAGCATAAACTAGATTTCCAGCACCTCAAAGTGCCACCCCAAAGATGTGCCCATGGTTCCTCTAATGTTGTGCTCCACAGCTGAGCTCACTGCTCTCCAAAGCTCTCTAACACAGTTATTAAAGGGCAGATACTTGTTTTTTTTAAAACTGATAGAAAGCCATTTGCTCCCCTGAAAGTAATTTATGTCATTCAGCTAGAAAGTTTGTTTTCAGTATCAAATAGTTTTTAATCACCTCTGTTAAGTCTTTCTACTTCATCTCATCAGATTCCTATGGAAATGGCAAGTCTTCCAGAACTGCAAATTTTGTTTCCCAGCCAATGTTAGGAAAACTGTTGCTTTTTTCCCACTACCTTCTGAGACAGTATTTGCATATAAATACTGTTCACATCTCAGAAAATATATTTGAAATTATTATTCATTACACTGGAGAACTTCCATGTTTCCAGAAGAAGCTATCTTATTTTTTCTCCCCTTCCACATAAGCAAAAAAAAAATCCTCACCTCCTTTATACATGCAATTCTTCTTTACTTGTTATTTTCTTGTTATAATTTAAAAAAACCAAACCAACAACAACAAC
>VZRO01004645.1:1028401-1086703 GCA_013397915.1 Daphoenositta chrysoptera
AAATTAAAAAAAAACAAACAAAAAAAAAAAAAAAAAAAAAAAAAAAAAACCAAAAAGAAAGAAAAAACAAAACAAAAAAACCCCAAAAAACCACAAACCCAAACCAACAGAGAGAAAATAAGAAAAATTGGCACCTTTTTTGCCAAAATAGCACTTCCCACCCTTGATCCATGGTTGGCTGGCGAGCTTATAAAAGTCTGTAGTTGGTCTGGAGAACCAACTATTTTTAAAAACTCTCTATTCAAAGTTGAACAATACAAGTGTAAGTGCTCCAAAAGGCATAAAGAAGGTTGTCAGGGTTCTTTGCCATGGCTCGGGAGCCTCTGTGTTAAGGAGAGAGAAAGAGCATGGGGTTGCATGCCTTTTCTCTGTAAGATAAGCTACAGTGAGCTAAACAAAGAGTGGTGGATTCCTTGCCAGGGTGAACACCTCACCCTTCAGGACAGGGAGAAGAGACCCACTGCTTGAGCCAGCCAGAATCAGTGAGGATACTCCTGTCCTGGCTTGTTTCACAAACACACAGTGATGGTACCTGCCTGTGGATCCACTGGACATCCTGGGCTAGTTGCTGGTGCTTTTTTCCACCTCTCCTGTCTCTCTGCTGTCCTTCTCTCTCACTTCAGGGCTCCACCTCACTACTGTGCCCACATTTGGGATGGCTCTTCCAGGTAAAACAAGCCTGAAATGCAGGAAGAGACAACACTATCCACTGGGAAGGGAAAGAGCAGGGCATGACTCTAGACTGTCAATGCAAGTGCAATGCAAGCCTCTGCTTCCAAGTCTTGTGAAGAACCTCTCCTTGGAAGGAGGACCCAGAAGGGGAGGTGTGGTTGGAGCAATCTGTTTATTCTAGGCAGTGAGGAAAACAGGACTACTCTTGCTCTCCCCCATAGAGATCACTTTTTAAACCCCCAGTGTCCCAGGCAAAGAGCAGGCAGAGCACAGCACCAGATGAGAGCCACGTGCTGAGATCGAGTGGTGGAAATCTCTGTGTCTCTGCACGGCTCCTGCAGGGCACCTGAATAACAGATTCATGAGCAAAGAACTTACTTTCTCAATAGGATCATTCTTAATATTAGCGTAGAAACTTAAAAATAACGTAAATTTTAGCTGTCCCCTTGTTACCTCCTCATGCACCATGGAACTCTTCAGCATCTTCTCAGTTGCTGACAAGGAGGTTCTCCCTTAAAAGAAAAGAAAAGCATGATTTATTACTGTTTTCACCAGGTTGTGGCATATACAGAATTCTTAATGAGATCATCCCCTCTATCCCTATAAAGCAGCTATGCACCAGCAAAGAGCTTGTGTCTTTTCATTTGCTTCATGAGCTACATTTTTGAAATTTTCAGGACTTGTGCAGCTGGGAGATGGCTAAAACAGTGCTGAGAAGGGCCATGGCTCCCTGGGTTTTGCAGCCACACCAGCCATGGAAAGAAGACCTGCCTTAGATGCTGGCAGCCATGGGCAAACCTTCTTTCAGAGGAAATGGAGATGTGCTGGGAAGCTCCCAAGAGAGCAAAAGAATGCTTCCAGACAGTCAGGTGGAGCAGCCTGCTGGCTCCATCAACCTGACGGACTTGGCAGCCTCTCCTGCTCCAGCTGGCCAGGATCCTGGAGTCTGGAAAGCTGCAGGCAGAGTTACAGAGTTATTGGGAGAAAACAGATACCTGCATAAGCTTATCCACAGTGATACACACACTCACACACACACACACATATATATATATATATACACCCACATATATTTATACATCTCATGGAGTGAGCCTGCAGGATATATGAACTCCTAGCAGGACTCTGCCTTATTCTGTCATGACTAAGCTAGTCTCTGTGTTAGGCATATTAACTCTGCAGGAGAGCTCTGACATCTTCCTGGACAAGATTTAAAGATGGATTTTTATTAGCTTTTGTAGAAGAAACACTGACTAAAAGCTCCTGAAGCTTGCTCAACAACCTCACATTCCCTGGGTTCCTCTAAGCCTGAGTCCTCAAAGTCTTCATAGCAGAGGCCAAATGCCTCTTCCAGCTCCAGTCTGGGCACCAGGCTCTCTTGCAAGGCTCTTGAGTGCTTTAGCCCAGAACAGAGTTTCTGCTTATGTCAGCAGTAGCTGGCCAAGAGAAAAAGAGAACAATACAGCCTTTATAGATTAACAATATTTCAATTTACTGTAAATTATGCAGCATATAACATGGCCCAGAGGAGTAATTTGTCATTCTTTTAGATCCTTGCTTTTTCTCTCCTTTCTTTCTCTTCACCTTCTCCTTTTCACTTCTCCTCCCTTCCACTTCTATCTTTTTGCCTTCTTTTCTCTCTCCTTTCTGCACTTCCTCCCTTCCAACAGATCTCACTATTGCTTCAGTGGCTCTGCTCCAATCTCTGCCTCTATCTTATCTGCTAAAATCACTGGCAACAGAACATCTAAGTGGAGATGCATTCCAGTGTCCTGGAAGGGGATGCACAAAGCAAAGAGAGCAGGACTTCAGAGAGCAGAGGACTGGGATATGCAAGAAGGGTTAGAGGCAGGAAAGTCCTGGGGTACATCCATTGATACAGGCAAAGTAGAGAGCTCACCCCCAGCAGCAGCAGCTGATAGAGTTGTCTACAGCACTTCTGTCTGGAACTGTCAGTCCAAGAAAAAATATATTTCATATTCATAAGGATAAAAATAAATAGAAGTGTACCAACTTTGGAGTGCTGGATATTTGATCTTATCTGGAAGGAGTGTGTGTGTACACGTGTGCATACATCACTGTTGTTATTTTATTACAGAGTGCTGTTATGAAACTTCCCTTCCCATTTTGCATAGCTCTTCCTTTTCAGACATGTGGTCACTGGTTAAGGGAATATTTACTGGGAAATGCTTCAGTTTTTGCAGACCCAACTTTTCTTGGTTTCATTCTCAGGACTCCTCGGCATAACCAGAGCCTTTGCCACAGATGTCCCAGACACTGCCTTAAAAAAAATATCCTGACCAAAAATTGGTGCTTTGGTCTGTGTGAACTGCTAAACATCATCACAAAGCAGCAATTAGTCTGTTAGTTACTTACAATCTTTGCCTCCTCAAACCTTAATGTTTAGGTCACATGGAAAAGTGTAGTTATGGATATAAAACCAGCACTCACAGGTTGCTGTGTTTGTTCAAACTCATCTTTGGTTCTCTTCCAAAAGCCAGCCTCCCAGCTGACATCTGAGGTGTTGCTCACGTCACCTGGGTGCCTGCTCAAGGAAGAAGAAATCCCTTCCCCACAGCAAGTACAGGCCTTCTTCAATCTTGTCCAGAGCTTGAACCTCCAAGACTCAGGAGTTAAACTCCTCCAGCCCTGCAAAGGCCCAAGCTCCTCATGGACAGGCCATCTGGGACACCAAGGAGCTGCTTCTCCCAAGCCAGCACCCAGAAGGTGCTGTGCAACCTTATAAAACTTGACTGGCCCAGCTACATTCCTGTCCAGCCACCACAGGGCAGCTCCTGCCTTGTTAAGTTTGTGTCCTCTCATGGTCACCTGACAAACAAAAACACCTCCAGAAAAGAAAACTCCCTTGAGCTCATCTCTCCTGTTCTTGGGATCAATGCCAGCCCACGTTCCCCTTTGCTTTCCCAGTCACACAGACAATAGTTCTTTGCCTCTCATTATGCATGAAGTCATGCTTCCAGGTCCCAGAGGAAAGCACAAACACGGACTTCCTAGTATTAAAGGTATGCTGCAAAGCACAGGAAACCTTTGGGATAGTCAGAAGATATAGCAACAGACAATATTAACCCCAGAGTCTGCATTCCCCAGGCCCTGACTGTACTGAAAACTCTGCAGCCTCTCCCCTTCCCTTGGGGTTTGGCTGCCTGTGCTACGGGATGGATGATAGGATGCTACAGCAAGCTGGGATCACACTGCCGGGAAAAATAACAAGAAATACCATCAGGCAGCCTTTACAGGACTCTTCCCCAATTCCCATGGGAGCTGCCTTTAAACTCAGGCTCTTGGTCTTGTAGGCTTGCCTGTGCTCATACACCCTGTTGATCCTGATCCTGGATGTGGGAGCTGAGGTGTTCCCTGTTGTCCCTGAAGCAATCAGATCCAGGAGCTGATGCCCACATCCTTCCTACGATGCACCCTCCCTACCTGCTGAACACCAGGACAGGCAATTCAAGCTGCCCATCCCAAGTGGGTGATGCTCTTGTCCTTTAGGCCATCTTCTCAGTTTGGAACTGAGCCCAGGCACAACTTCATGACACAAACCACCTAATATCTTCTCCACTACAGGAATAAGCCAAAGGTCAGACTGCTGCCTTTTAAAAGACAAAACCAGGGAATGATGTCACAGTAAATTAACAGGAAACCTAATTTCACCCTTATTCTTCCTAAAATCACAAGGCTCCTTTTGCCAATGTTATATTTTAGCATAATTTTCCTTTCTTTACAATTTCATGTTCAGCACAAAGTGTTAGGAGAACACAGAAACCCATTGCTGGAGATAGTCAAAGCCTTTCTGGATCATCTGTTTCAGAGCAGGTCTCTCTCTATCCCCCAGGTTTCACTTGCTGGAAAGTTACCCAGCCATATGTTTGCAATTAAAGTCTCAGTTCCTCACAGGCTCATGGCAAATAGTCTGCTTCACCTGGGTCACATCTCTAAAGGGAATTCCCCCAGACTGGATTTGCAGGCCATATTCGGTGGCAGCTCTGACACAGGTATTAGCCATAATGGAATCCATGTCAATTATGAGTTCATCCATTCATTTTTCTATCCAGGCCTCCCACTCAAATTTCAGAGATCTCCTTCTAAAATGCAATTTGACCCATTTTGGAATGGAGAGAGTTCCTTAGTCACTCCATTTGAGACCAATTAGCCTGTTTGATTTGGGATCCTTTATCCCTCAGCGCTCTTAGCCTGTCTGTTCCAATAAATGTTGCAAAAAATCCCAGTGTCTGAAATCCCTGCATGCTTCATGGACCCTATTTCCTACCCAGTAACTGTAGTCCCTTTACTCCCCTTTCACCGACCTGAGTCAATCACAGACTCTGGGGTTACTTTGTGCCATCTCCTTGAAATGCCCTTCAAATTTGTGCCCGTGGAGGCCATGAGGATGAGGAGGTATAACTCACTTGTAAAACTTTATCCTGGCTGAGGAGCTCAGAGCAATCTCTTTGGAAGAGAACCCACGATGTGAAAAAGCTCTTGAAGTTCAGAGTTCACTTTTAATCAGCCTCACTGATTTGGTCTGAAATATTGATCAAATCCTAACTGCTTCCTTTCCAATGATCTGATGGATGGTCCAGTCAGCCCATGAGTTTGGGGAGAACTCCAGCTTTCAAACCAAGGATTAATCACAGATTTGCTGTGATCATTTGAGCTCAAAGCTTTTGTTTTATGCCTCCTTCCCAGATTTTTCCAGCCCGTTGTCTCTGCAGACAAGTCAATGGTGTGGATTCAAGGTTGATACTGGAAATAAGGTTGCAGGTTGTGAGAAGACATCTTCCTGCTTTAATTCACCATCTTTAGAAGTTCTCCATGTTCCAAGCCACAATAGGCTGAAAGGTTTGTGAAATGAGGGTGCAACCACAGTACAAAAATAATTTAAACCTGATATAATGTAAACTTTTGATGGAGAAATGAGCCTGAGCACATATTTAACTGTCAGCACAAAGAAGACAGCTTTCCTCATTAGGTGCCCAGATGAATTGTTAGAAGAGAAGGGCTGGAATTGGCTCTTCCCTCCTGAGCCTCTGGGATTGACCCTGGACTTTTGGCAAGGGGGTTGTGTTTCAGAATCCAAACCTGAACCTGACTCTGAAGTTGGCCACTCGCCCCCTCTGCACATGGCAGACCTAATCCAGCTGAAGGCCCCCTTGGCCTTGTGCTACACAGGGAGTTCAAGACCCAGATCTGGATTTTCCAGCCAGGGATCATCTCTGACTTTCCCAGCTTCAGAATGCAATTCCAGTTGCGTTATGTCACTTGCCTGTTGGCTTTGGGGGAAGAAAATAATATTATAAAAAACCCAACCAGTAACAATCCAAAAGTCAGCAATGCTGTCCCAGGAACATTCCTCCTTGCACAGCATGGAAGAAGACAATTAAGCCCAGCAGTACCCACATCCTCAGCCCTTTGGGCCTCACAGCTTTTTCTCCCTCTTTCCTCTGCCTTTGTTTTGGGGGTTTTATTTCAATTTTTATCACTTTGGCTCATGCTGCCTGAGAGGCAGGGAACCTCACTGGTGTCCTTGAACTGTTTACTCAAGATTGGAGCACACCCAAGAGGTGGTTTTCAAAGCCCCTGCAAGTGCCTGAACCCCCACACCAGCGTGTTTTCTGGAAGGGGGTGGCTGCAGCTGGCTCTGCAGGATTGCCCTTGGGGACAGGTTTGCGTGCCAGTGACAAAGAGGTTCTGGGGTAAAGCACGTCATCTTCATCCTCCTCCTTTGTCTGGTATGTGGCTGCGGAGAAGTCCTGCTGCAAGTTAGATTCTGCCTCTATTCTGGATGATCTCCAGGCTCCCTGCAGGGCACAGGAACAGTGTTCCTTGGGTTTCCTGAGTCACCAGCACTGCCTCCTTTCTGCACATCCTGAACCCAGGAGCTGCTCCCATCCCATGGAAACCAGACCCCCAGGCCTCTGTGTCTTGCTCGTGCTCTTCAGTGACACAGGACAGGCGAAGCCCATGACATGCAGGTTTCGCTAAAATCTTTAGTACTGTTACTTTTTATGGTAGGCTGCATAAAATTTTAAGATAGATCCAAACAGAGCAATAGAGTTCAGCACATCCCTGTCCTCCCTGTCATCACCACCCTTGCACAATCTCTTGAACTTGGATCAAGGCCTGTGAATTGTCCAGAGTCATCCTCCTACGCAGCACTTCTCCACACCAGGGAATCTATTCTGCAAGCAGCTTTATCCTGCTTTTCTCAATTTTTAACCTAGGTGGTTCTTCACTGAATGCCCTCTGTTTCCTTCCTAAAGTCTTCTCCTCTTCTTCTCTTCATTGCCATCTACCTTCCTATTCTTTCTGGTCCTCCATCTCATGAGGTTTTTTTAAATTCCTTTGCTCTTCCAGAGTGGATAAGAACATTTTATACTGGCGATAAGGTAACATTTTAGAAATAAACTTCTCATAATCAAACTTATAGGCAGATATATCAGCATGTGTTTCAACTGGACACTGGTTTTCTGAAACACTGAGAAAAATTTATCAAATACATTTCATACTGGAAAATAAGAAAGTTCAGAACATTCAAAAGCTGTGGAATCAGAACTTTCTCATGTTATAGAAGTGTTTCATTTTGGGGAAAGACTGGGTTTTCTTTGCTTTTCTTTTCTCCAGAAAAAATATTCAGAACAGGTACTTTTCAAATGTTTGCACAAAAAATAACATACCTTGTTTAAAAACATTTCTAATGAAAAATGTCTAGTGGGTCCCAGAGATGGGTTCATTCCATGGTCACAATCTCTTTTGATGGTGGTGGGGTTGGTTACGCTTGATAAGAGATACAGTGAAGAACTAACAAACATCCTTTGCTGTTCTGTGCTTGTCCCAGCTCTCCTCTGCCACAGGCCTCCCCCTGCTTTCCAGTCACTCGGTAGGAGGTAGGTAGGTATTTGTTATTGGTTTCTCACCAGCCATGGAGCCTCATTTCTTACACAGCCTCCCAGGACAACCCCAGGTTCTTATGTGCAAAAGAAATATGGCTCTCTTGGTGCAGGCTGACGGGCCCTCTCCATGGGCAGCTTGCAAGAAAACTCACCCGTGGCATTCTGGCACCATCCTGAGCCCATTAGCTCTGCTCCTGCTGCTTCTGCTTCCTCTGGCGTTCTCAATGTGGCCCTGGAATGAGGAGTGAGCCCCAAAAGAGGCACATACCTAGAAACGTGTCACTTGTCCCACCACTGCTAATAACTACTGACACTTGGGCTTCCACACCTCCAAATAGGTGAATGGAGTTTTCTTTGTTGTGCAGAAGAGCTCAAGCCCAAGCGTCAGAGTGAATGGAAACCAAATGTTGATGATATTGGGATCCGAGGCTGGAGCTGCACCTCTGATACCAGAGCTTAAAGTCCAAACAATATTTGCTTTCTTCCCACTGCAGTTTTCTGTGTCTCCAAGCCTTACTATTGAATCAGGAGGCAGCCATGAAAAGGAAGAGAAGAAAGGAAGAGAGAGAATAGATCAGGAAATGTGGCAGGTTTTAATGAATGTCTAGGTTTTGTTAGGCTTTCAGGCACAATTGTCACACTGTTCTAGAAATGTTTCTGCAATTAGATGGGCAAGGAGTATAACCTTGGAAAAAAGAAAACCTGGGAGGTTTAAATAATCACATACTACCAATGACTAGTGTCCCAAACCTAATCATCAAATCAGTGTCACAGAATGGTTTGGGCTGGAAAGGACCTCACAGTTCATCTCGTTCCAAAATCCTGACAGAGGCAGGGACACCTTTCACTATCCCAGGTTGCTCCAAGCCTTGTCCAACCTCGCCTTGAACTTCTAGGGATGGGGCAGCCACTGGGCAACTCATGCCAGTGTCCCACTATCCTCAGGGTGAAGAACTTCCTACCAACACCCAATGTAAATCTACCTTCTTTTAGTTTCAATCCATTCCCACTTGTCCCATCACTACTGCCTCTCTAGTTCACAGTATCAGGACCTGTAACATTTCCCCATCCCATCAGTGAAAAATATTTCCTGTTTGCAGAGCAAACTTCCATCCCTGAGGTAAGAAGCACATCTTAACACAGGGGCTGGGAAACATTTGTCAGCAATATCTCTTTTAAATAGGAATCAGCACGTTGCAGCAAATGCCACAACCATCTTGCTGAAAACACCAATATGTAATAATTAAACAATACTCATAGAAATGGATTGTGGGCTGCTCTTTACTTGGGTAGGGTATTGCCCAGTTGGATCAGTGGGATGTTCTTTAGGGATGCAGCAAGCTACAGGGAAGTTCTGGTCTTTGAAAAAGGCTATGACCCTTTTGTAACAACAAAACGTCACAAAAGTAATCACATTTCAGCAAGAGCTCCAGTTTTCTGGTCAGAAACACTAAAAATCCAGAGCACTGATGGTTCAATTTCTACAGCCACCTTGCATCATCCTGACTCTGCTCCCACTGTAAAATCAATCACTGGTGTTAGGAAGAACAGCCAGTGCTTCTGAAAATCCCCTCTCTCGTATTTATTTCAGACTGGTGTAAAATGCTTCTTCAACTCATACATCAGTCTAAACATTCCTTCTTCGGAAATAGCTTTGTTCTCCATTCAAACTGTGTCTCCCGGCCATTGGAGACAGGGAAGCAAAGTGGGCTTTGGTCATGCCTGCCAAGATTTTGGCTCAGAGCAGATCCTTTACTCCACCATTAGGCCCCAGCAATGTCAGCTGTGCCTGAGTTCCTGATCTCACTTGCTGGTGCCAGTCATTGGGAGCCCACCGCTTTCTGTGGGGCCAGGATTTCACACACTGCATTTCAGCTACCACGGAGTTCAAAGGCCATTCCTCTCAGCGTCAGACTAAAGCCCTCCTAAAGAAGCCATGAGCAGCGCTAAGGAAAATCAGAAATCTCAGCCTTTGCAAAACCAGCGGAGGAATTTTCCCTTAGTAACAAAGCCCTTAGCATCTTTTGTTTTGGAAAGTATGAAAATGTTTCCATATATTTTTTCCAAAATGCAGCCCTCAAGAGTCTCGTGTTGCTCTGATGCTGAGAAATCCCTCTGCTTGCCCCAGAAAAAGAAAAAAAAAAAAAAGAAAGGATGGCCCGTGGAGTGTCTGAAAGATGGCAGCATCCTCAAGCATCCCTAAGCCTTATTATCCCTGTTTTGATCCCAGGTTCCCAGGGCTTCTTGCCAGGTTGTTGAGGGTCTGGCATCTCTGGGGGTTTTGTCTGGATTCTAGGGCAACACTCCCGGGTGTCTGTGGGCTTCCTGTCCCACAGCAGGACTGAACACAGCACAGGGGCCCCAAGCCCTGGAAAACACTGCATCCGTCTGGCAGGAGTGTGGGCTGCACTCCCACAGACTCGTGGCTGGGCTCACCAAAACAGAGCCACTCTCGAGGATTTCAGCAGTGACGAAGGATAACTTCCTGACAACAATGAAAGATTTCCATTACCCATGTTCCAGACAAGTCCCAGCCTACAGGCAACATGGTGTGCTGGCAGGGGTGAAAAAGTTCTCTGCACAGCCCAGCAGCTACTCCATGAGAGCCTGAGGCTCAGGACCCTGCCTCAGGGCTGCTGCTGGGCAGACTGGAAGCTTTGCCAAGCATCCTGCTGCCTGCCCAAGCCCTGGGGTCAGCTGTTGTTATTCTGGCTCCCTCCCTACCTCTCTGCAGGGATGCTGCCTCCTGGGAAATGGGTCACACCTTAGAGAGAGGCTGAGGAGCCCTCCGGAGTTGCCTGGGTGTTGGTCTAGAAGGAAGGAGATGTGTGTGCTGCCAACACTGAATGTCTCACCCGGGGCCTGCGCTGGGGCAGTGCTCATGCTGTGCTGACCCCAGCGGGCAGAGGGTGCCTGGCCCATCCAGCCCCCAGTGGAACAGCCGTTTCCCTCTCCAGCTTTTTCCCACCTCCCCACGAGCCTGTGCTCACACATGAACAGCAGGGCCGGCGGGTGGGTCCCCATCACCGGCAGGGCCAGACTCCCAGTTGGAGCTCATCACAGATGGGCCTCACGCTCCCCCAAAAACCAGGAGAGCTCGTGGGCGGCAGCCACCCCGTAGAGAAGAGTTTGCTTCCCCAAAACCACAGTTATCCAATAACCAAAAGTGACAGGCCAGGAACCCCTCCAGGCATCTCGGGTGGGTTTTTAATGCAACACTCAGGCAGAATTTTTGTTCCAGGTTTTGCTTTGAGTTGATTTCTTAAGCACACAGGCATCCAAGCCTGGGCCTCCAGCTTCCCGGCTTGTGCAAGAGCTCTCTTGCCTGTAAAGCCCTAAAGTCCATGTCACAGCTCTTCTGCACCGTACGTGGGCTCTGCGCAACGCCTGGCAGAAAGAAATGGCACAAAAACTGTTGATAGATCATCTGTGGAAGCCCTGAACTCCAGCCAAGACAGATAAAAATAAAAGAAATTAAAATAGTTGTGTGTGTGTGTGTGTGTTTTATGAAGGGAACATTTATATTTTTAAACTAGGAGTAATTGTATTCTGTATCTGAAATGGCATCTGAAAGTGATTTAGTGGAACAATGTGGTTTCTGATTGGTGCTTGAACTAGTTCCAAAACATTTTTTATAATAAGCATCATAAAGATCCCAATTATCTGATCCTTTTCCCTAACATGGTCAGAGAGGATGTTTCCAAAGAAACGGCTTTTGGGTTGGGTTTTTTTTTCATTTGTGACACTGATCCTGCAAACATTTACACACACTCTTAATCCTGTGAGTGGTCCCAGAGAAATGAACCAAGGCAGCTCTCAGCAGCAAAGCTAATCACAAAGTAAACTACTAATGTTCAGATTTGCTAATCAAGGCAATCCTTAGCCTTTCAGGGAAAGGTCTGCTTGTTATTCCAAAAGCTGTTCAGGATGCATTTACGATTCAATAAAGGAGGCCCCAGCATTACCAAAATAATTACTTACTCAAACAAGCCTGTAAAACTCAAGGACTGCCCCAAATAAAAGGAGGCTTCCCCCCCTCCAGTTTAATAACATAAATCTAGTGAAATGCATCTTGCTGCCATAAAATCAGTTCTACATGCCTTAGAAACCGTTGATTTACTAAGTGGGCAGGGAGGTCAGATCCTGCAAGGGACTCAGAGAGCTGAACAGATGGAGAGAAGTTTTAAATCTGGAAGTTTTGTCCACCCACAGAAATGGAGAGCAGTTCATATCTTACCCTGTAACTTCACTCTCCAAACCAAGACGCATAAAAGCAATGCTAGAGATTAAATGGAGCCATTTTGATGACTGCTCATTCAAGGGGATAAATAATGACCCCAAACCCCACTGTCTGTCCCGGGGGACCGGGCCTGTCTGCAAAACTGGCTTTCCACTGGCAGCATCCCCCTTGCTCTGGGGCCCTGCAGGAGGGCTGGCTGTCACATCCTGGGCACTGCCTTTCCCCAGCAGTCCTCAGGAGGCTGCAGGCACATCTCCAGCACCCTGGAGCACTCCAGACCTCCTGCCAGGAGCACTGCAGGGCAAGGCCAGCCATGGGTGGGGATGGCAGCGACGGCGCCTGCTACAGGACAGATGATTTCTTCTGGACAGAGACAAGAGTCTCTGCCTTCTGAGAAACATCTCTTCCACTTTTCACCCTGCAAAAAACCCCCTTCTTTCCTGAACTCCCTGGCTTTGGCTAGGTCCTTCCTGCCACACACCACAGCAGGGGAACCACAGGCCATCCTGGACGTCAGGTTTCTGTTCTCCTTTCAAACACCACCTCAGTTTTCCTCTATTTTGAGCAACTTGGGGTTTAATGTGCTGCAGAGGACAGTTGGGTGCCACCCTAATACCACTTGTGGTAACTAAGCTGCAGAGGCTCTTGTGTCAAAAAAGGCTGTGTGTGACATCGCCCTCAGGGTTGTCTTTCTCCACCTAGTTTTTGTCTGGCAGAAGGAAACTCTCTGTAACAAAGAAGAAATTTTCAAGCAGAGAGCAAGGGAAGTTGCCAGGGAGTCGTCCTCATTCAGACTAGCAGTAGTTTGGGGAGGTGTGAGGGATTAAGCAGCCTGTTCAGCCTCACGCAGCAGGGCAGCAGAGCTCCAGCAGCGGAGTTGCATTTGTAGTCAGGAGGAATAGGAAAACAGCTTTAAAAAATGCCAGCTGACTGCTTGTGGGTATGAGCTGATAGAGACCATAAACCATTCCTCACAACACTGATCCATGCTCTCTGCAAGCTCACACTGAAGCTGACTGTGGTTTTGCAGTACTTCAGCCCTATCCCACACCCACCTCACCTATAAAGTGTTGTCAGACCAATCCTGGAGGTGCTCAACCTGTGCAGCCCACAGCACTATGCAAGGGTAATTAGCCCAAGTGTTTGGGTGGACCTGGAGGTGTCACCTATCTGCAGCAGCCACCTCGCTATCGGGTGCCCGTGGTCGCTTGGATCATGTTCTGATGATGTGTGAACACAGAGGTGGCCAAAAATAAATAATAGAAGACGCCTTACTCCCCTGAGCACTGAGGCTCTCATGCCAAGAAATATTCCTGCTTCTTGCTGCCTCTTTTTGTGGTGGTTTTCCTGAGACTGAAAACGCTCCTCTACTGTAGAAGATGCAAAAAAAATTCCTGCTGACCTCAGCACTGAGTTTCATCTTTTTGAAGCTTTGTTGCGCCTCTAAGATAATTTATGAGGTGTCAGGATTTTCCGACCACAAATGTCTTGGATGAAAACCGTTTTTACACTACAGATGCCATGAAAAAGAAGCAATTTCAGTCTGTTTTTTCTACAGCACTGTCTGTGTCCACAACGAAGCATGGGTTCAGAGCTCCTGGAGATTATTTGTGTAAGAGTTGTCCGGGCCAGCGCTCCACTGAGACTCAGGCTGGGTCTGATTCCCCACCTTTGCCTCATTGCCCTGATCTTCTCTGTTGGGAGGGGAACTCCCATTTCCTGGTGCTGTGCCACGAAAACACGAGCTTGCCAAATTATTCTCTGTATGTGTGTTTGTGTGTGTATGTGTCGAACAAGCCAGAAGTACCAGAAGTAAAAAGATCCATTAACAAACCACATTTTTCAACATCCACCAGGATCCCCAGATTTCTCGTCTGTGGACTTCTCTTCCCCATGCTTTAGGTTTTCAAGGGGAAAAAGGAAACCAAGAAAAAAACACAAGAGCCCAGCTTAGCTGCCTCTAATCCTGTATGCACCTCAGTCTCCATGAAAGTGTTCTTGGGACGACAGCAGTATTTCCCTTGGCTGGGATGCCCAGCCTCCTGGCTCCTCTCGAGCTGCAGAGCTGTAGACATTCCGCTGAGTAGTTTGCAACCTTGCCTGCCAGGAAAACCCAATGTCTCCATGGAGAAATCTCAGCGGAGGAGTTTGATACTCAGTCAGGGATGGAAAAGAAGGGAGTTTATGCCTCCCTGAGACCAATCCCTTCCCTAAAAAAAATGTTAAAGCAAGAGGAAAAAAGAGAAAAGGGATCATATTCATGCAGACATGGTCCCAGACACGCCAGTAGTGTCGGTGTGTGGTGTATTGCTTTGTGGCAGGATGGGCCCAAGTCACAGGGACTCAGGCCAAATGTCTGTTTAGGTCAGTGGGAGTCTATCAGCTTTGGATCAGGCCTACGTTTGGATCTGGAGCTGAACTTCCAAAAGTCTGGGCACGCTTGCATCTTCTGGTGAGGGGGAGCTTGGTTTGGCCTGTTTTTGAGATAGGAACCAGCTGCAAATGTAGGCCTCCAAACATGTTCTAGGAAAGAGGTTATAAAAGAGCTCCTTCTTGCTCAATGCATTTATTCCCCGTGGGCCAGATTCTGACATCTTCATTAACACTGAGCAGAACCTCACTCCAAGAGCAGTTATATTGACTTGAATGGAGCTATTCAAGGAGTCAGCAAGTACCTCATGTCAGCAAGGGTAGCACCATCTAAGGCTCACAGCTGTTTGCTCCACTGACATGAACGAGTTTTTTCTCCTATTAGCACACCCAGCAGGTGGAACAGACAAAGCACGTTGGGATCCCTTCTTCCTGGCACCTCTCCAGCAAAACACTGATTGCAGATTCTTCATTACTGCTAGTGTGATAAGAAGCAAAAAGTACAGGAGCTCAGCTTATAGCTCCAACAGTTACAAAAATCCTCCTGTGGTAAGGAAGTTGTGATGAGAAGGTCAGAGCTCTTTCCTGAGCATTGCTCTAAACACCTTTTGTCTGCTTTTCCTCGTAGCTTTGATCTGGGCACTTAAGCTACTGGGCAGCTGAATGAATCCTACATTTACACAATTAGGTGTACCTGATTCACATGACTTAGAAACTGCGCTCCTAACTCATATTCAGTCTTTTGAAAATCTCACAACACCGCACATTTAATTCCCTCCCTTCCAGCACAGTGACCAGCTCAGAAATCCATGTTTTCCTTACTGAAAAGGAGGGGAAGAAACTTCACCCTTACAATAGTCAGGTTTCCTCACCATTGCAGCAGTTAGCATGATTTTTAACTCATTCTGTATAAACCTCCTTCTTTCCTGCCATTTTTTCTTGGATCTATCCTACACAGTGCTCTCAGATATTGCAAGCAGGTATCCAAATGTCTGCTGCTTTTCCAGCAGGCACTTCAGGACTTATATGGGCAGCAAATTCTCTGAATCTCTGATCTCCCTCAGAAAACTGATCTGACATTATAACAAGAGTAAATGGTGGACTGTTGTTTGTCAAGAAAGACCTTCTGGGAGATGTTAAGAAGTGGACAACCACTGTTCTTTTGGGTTCTACTCTGAATGGACTGATGAGCAGAGAGTTGCCAGTCCATGCAAACAGTTGCTATAATCCACAGAATTACAAGGTCTAAAAGGGAATAGCTGAGTTCTGGAAAACTGCTGGCAGCAAAACTGGAATTATTGGCCATTTATAGGTTGAGAGAGAACATAGTGCCAGGACAGGGAAGTTGGTGGAATAGTTTGTTTGCATACGTTTCACGTGCAAGAATGAATTTTATAGGAGCTAAATGTCTTCAGGGGATGGGTCCTGCTTAAGACTTGAGATTTGTGCCCACTTTAGGGGATAGAGAGGAATGGTATTCTGGTGTTAAGTCCTGGCCTGATGCTCCCAGAGCCCAAAGGCTTTGCAATGCAAGTCCTGAGTGAACTGGAGACTAATATCTGTAAACACAGGGAGTACTGGAGCGATTTTTGGAGAGGGCAAGCAGGTTAAGCTGTTTTGTAAGATACAGCTAATGAAAGACCATTGTTGCCCCGAGGAGAACGGAAGGGAATTGTATTATTTATGCATTACAATTGCAGCCACTAAGGCATAAACAAAGCAACTTGCACAAAACCAGACAAAGGGGGTTGCCGCAGAGTCAGCAGTTTCAACTCAGGTTTCCTGTGTCCCAAACTAGCACTTTAATCATCTTCCTTCTCTGTGAGAGAGGAACAAGTATCAGAGAACGCAGCGAGTCTCCACATTTTTCTAGCCCAAGACAGCACTGTGTCCATTGTTGGGACTAGCCCCCTAGGAGGAATTATTTCTATTCAGTTTGTATGTGTCACAGCCAGATAATGCACTGGGTGGTATTTCCCTCTCTTCCCCCAATCTTTCTCTTTTATGACCACATGACTTCACCCCCTCGTGTGAGTGACAGTACCCATTAGACTAGACTCTGATGCAAAACAGCTGTGTGCAGAGAAGGGGAGGAAGGGAGTGGGGAACAGCAATTTAGAAAACAATTAAGAACATCAATTCCAATTCATTTGCTTGGCCAGGATAAGTAATTTCTAAGAGGTAACTTGATCTGTAGGGACGGAGATTAAAGGCGCACTCCATTATCTCTAGTTTACAGTCTGGAGGAATTTGTTTTAACTGGTTACCAAGGAGGCTGCATGGAAAAAAAATGGGAAAAAAAAAGAACCTTTGCCCAAAAATGTCTAAAAAATCCTCCTGATTTCTTCTTTTAAAGAGCTTGCATGGATTTATTAACTCTCTGAAAGTACGGTTTCTTTGTGTGGCAAGAGGAATTGTTCAGCTTTTGGAGACAGAATCCCTGCCTGTGAGAGCCTGGAGGCACATTTTATCAAAAGCGATTATGCCAGTTTTAAACAGCAGTTAAGATTTTGGTGTAGGGATAGACCAGAAACATGAGACATGGGGTACAGAAGCAGATGCAGCATTCCACAGAGGATCTGGAGAACACAGTGAGCGGAACATCAGGCAGCCTGGCTCTGACACTGCTGCACACTCTGCTGTGTCTGCAGAGTGCCCTGCACTGCTTTACCACTGCTGTGAGCAAAATGGGGTGAAATACTTGGACACCTCTCAAAGGTGCTGTGGGACTCCATGAGTAAATACCCCAATGTCCCTTTGTTCACTGAGTCTGATCCCACAGATCTGCTTTGGCTTTTTTGCCAAAGCAAGGGCTTGTTGACCCAAGAACACCAAGTGTTCTGTATTCCCACTTGTATACAGGATGACATCAAAAAGGGAGTATGTGATGGGAGAGCCATGGGTTCTCTACCATGGAAACTCCACACTCTGGAGCTCTCCCTTTCCACCCTTGTCAGCCCTCAGCACTTTTCCACAACCCTGTGTCTGTTTTTGCCCTAACCCCTGTGGACCTTGATCCTTCACTCTTGTTTTGCAAAATACAGTGCTGTAAAGAAGCCAAGATGCCTTGGAACTCCAGACCACCAAAATGCTGCTCAGACCATTGGAGTTATCATTTGGAAAGCCTTGGTACTGGTGCTGGGCATTTCTTCCAGGAACCCAGAAATGACAGGCCTTGTGCTTGCAGGAACATAGAGGCCATAATGTGTCTGTGGATCTGATGCGAGGAGCTCATGGGTGGGGTAAAAGCACACATGGAAAATACCAACCATGAGCTGGCTCAAAGTTCAGAGTTGGCCTTGAATCTGCAATTCCCTGGCTGGACCCAGACTTCTACCTCTCCTGAGCAACTTTGTTTGTCTTAGGGACAAACCACATTGCTGCCATCATGAGAGGGCCAGCCTGCTCTTTATACAGCTGCATCCCTGTTAGCTACCTAAGGCTCTGGGGTGATGTAATCACCTCAGTGCAAATGGGAGCTGAAGAATGTGATGTGACGAATTTTCCCGGACCACCAAATAAATTAAAAAGTAGGCTCCTAGCCCAGAAAGGTTAGCCTCCCAAATAAACATGTCCCAGCCTCCCTTCCTCACACACACTTACCTTCTTCCACCCCAGGAAGCTGAACTCCTCACAGACTCCATTACAGACCCAGAATGAACAGGTTCTTCCAGCCAGTCGGCATCTCTCATACAGTAATTGCTTTGGTATGGGCATCTGAGAACAAGACACAACTGTATATACTAGAAATATTCCCTCTGCATAAACTTCTCAGTAGACTTACTTTTGTTTTGTTTCCAGGAAATGTATTTGGAGCCTCTTGCTAACCTCACATTTCTTTGATTAGAGGGGCATGGCCAGTTTGTTCCAATAGCTACAGGGAAAAAAGAAATGAGAAACTGGAAAGCCCTCTGGAAGCACATCAGCTCTGCAACAGCACATGAGACCACCCCATTCCACCACCCTTCTTGTGAGAGCTATACTTCTAAAGGTTGGAAAGGAATGGGGGGAACCCATGTCGCAAACTTGCTTCTCCAGAACAGGGAATGTCACTGTAGGTAGGCTTAGAACCCGAGATCATTTATGCAGCACAATGCAGTGAGCTCCAGGGTGAAAAAGGAGCCACTCCACAACCAACAGAAACAAGTGATGAGGTGAATCAGCAAATGGTCAAAACTGGTTGGTTGGGAAGGGGAAGGAATACCAGAAAGTAAAAATACAGTCAGCCAAATTGAAGTGTGGCCAGGAAACGTGAGTTAACACCATCCATCTGCCAAAGAAAAAACACTGCAAGGTCTGTGTGACAGTGAATGGCCTGGGCCAGAGCCTCGGCCTCACAAACTGCTTAAAAACCTGCAAGATGGGAGATGCACATTCTATGCCCAGTTCAGGTCAGGATTACTTTGCAGCGTGAGACAGGCACTTGGCTTCCCTCAGTCCCAACTCCTCTGCATGCACAGCTCCCTGGGTGAGGACCTGCCTGCCTCCTGAGGCTCAGCAACTGTTTGTTAAGTGCCTGGTTCTCTTAAGAGGCAAGGTGACCAAGACAGTGAAAAGTACTCTATTTTTGTCCTGGAGAAGTCATCCTCCTCAGAATCACACTCATTAAGACAGCAGCCGTCGTAATCCAAACTCCTTTGATGGAAGTGGGGAGATTGCCAAAGGGAGGATTAGCTGATGGATGTCTTGAGGTGCAAGGGTGTCTCATATGGATTTGTGCAGGATTTTCACCTCAGCTGTCCTGGCTGAAACTCCTGTCCTACCATACCAAGACACTCTTCTTGCAGGCCCTGCTCTGTCTCTCGCAGCAGCGAGGCCCTGGCCAAGGGCTGGTTGTGTGCTCTCATTTCAGCTCCCTTGGGAAGGAAAGGTGCATAGTATGTCAAAGAAAACCCAGCCCTAGCCTGTGAAAAACTTACCTGTTGTACACATAAGGAAGGAACAGCTTTGTCTGGAGGCAGGATTGATTCAGGAGGGATTCCCAACTTGGCTGCTCAGTGATCTGCTGCTCTGGGCTTTCAGTTTCCCTTCCACAGTAGGGATTACTTCTGCTTCTCTCTGCACTGCACCTTTGAGACCTCTGTATGAAATCACTGTAAGCTACTTTGTGCTTTTAGGCCTAGCCTTAAGTAAAGACATTTAGAAGGCACAGTTCCAAAAATATTTCTAGACTATTTGATAGACAGGAGGTTCCTCACTATTCTCCAGGTAAAAGGAGTAGCACAATCCCGTTTTTCTCATCTATGACTCTGCCTTTTCCTCCATTTTGTCTTGATCTTTGTTTTCTGCCACTGTGCTTCTATGGATACATCAGGCTACTTGTGTGCACTCAAGAATTATGGGACAGAAAGGAAGGACAATCTGCAAAGGCCAGTTTGATCCACTTCTGCATTCTTGAGTTATGCAAGAATTTTCATTTTGAAAGAACACTTTTCTAACCTTCACCATGGAATTAAGTCTTAAAGGGTGTTAACTAAAACCAGAAGATAATTATTTTCTAAAATGTCGTTATGTGAAAGCCATTATTACCATAGGGTGTTTGAGGATGAAAATGTACACTCTCTGGCTTTCTATATCAAACATTCCCCTCCTTTCCCACCACCATATTTGCAATTCACACATGGCATGAGGCCACTTTTTCTTTTTGACTCCTGATGCCAGGAGATAGATGCTGTTCTGTCCACTCTGACTGCCAAGCAAGGCACAAAGCAGGAGGGGAGTGAGGTACTCTGTGTGCTGTGTGCTACCAGCTACCCCACAGCTTCTTTACTCCACAGGATTGCAAACCCATCCATGGGTGTGTAGCCATTCTTTTGTCACAGGACCCAGTGGAGAGGGTGTAAGATTGCTTGCAATGTTATTATTAAAAGGTTCCATTGGGTTGTTTTTAGCAGAAACGTGAGTTGCTTTTTTTCTAGCAGAGGATCAGTTACAAAAACAACACCAAGCAGAAAGGCTTTTTTGAGAGCAGAGGCTCTGTTTACCATGTTAGTTTCAGGGAAAGTTATTTGGGACAAGGGAGGAAGTAGTTAAATCCTTGTTTACCATATTGGAAACCCAAATCCCTTTGGTTTACACAAATAAGAGAGAAAATGGCTCAGTGGCATGAGCATATGGCTGTGACTTAGGAGAGCTGGGTTTTTTCCCTGCTCTAACTCATGCAGCTCTCTAGGGCCCCTCTTCCCTCAAAATGAGATTCAACCCATCTTGCATTTGGTCCCAGCTGAAGACCAAACCACTCATCAGCAGTGAAAGACAGGATATTCCTAATGTCAGATTTGTCCAATAGCACCGGCTGTACTGAAAAGTCTTGCAGAGGAACTGGCCTTGCTTCCCTGATTATTAGGCAGCTGTAATAACCCATTGGACTAAAGAGCTGAATTAAGACAAGAAGAATGTACTCTGCTTTTTGGGCTTCCCATACATGCAATGAAGCTACCTAGTCCTTCCCCACCTGACAGTGGGGTGGAAAAGATCCTAATTATTACAACCTGCTCTAATGCTGAAATGCTGAAGGCTATAAAAGCCTGACTGTAAGCAGGTCTGCCTACCTGAGAAGGCAGTGGTGGAAAGTAGTCCACTGGTTCCTAAATCCTTTCTGTTTGGTACATACACCTGTCCTGGCTGTTGTAGAATTGATTTGGATCTCCATGGTGCTCTATGCCATCTTTTGTGATGTGGTATTTCTCTCCTTGCTGTAGAGATTGCAGTCTGTTGGGGGAGGCAGGATGAAGCTGCCAGAAAAAGAGGATAATTAGTTCCTGATCTCGGCTTCATTAGGGCCAAGGCCAGGTTTGCTCTGCCTACGGAAATCAGCATTGCTTCATGTTACAAACTGAAGGTGTTATCAGACATCAACTTGAGGATCTACAAGACTGAGGAGAACAGAGCAACAGGGACTGAATCTGAGCTGAGAAGAGAAATGATTTGGTGTGAGAAAGCCCTCATTGCTCAGGGTCCCTCCTCCTTGGCATCCAGACAGTCCGGGATGAAACACAGCCTGATCACAGGCAGGGAGCATGTCAGAAAGCAGAGTGACTCTACAGACACCATCCAACAGGAGCCTCCTTGTCCTTGCTAACTGGTCAGGGCTGCCTCAAATCAAGGCAAATATGGTTCCTCTGGGAACTCTAATGTTTTACTGGATCACTTAGTTTCTCTTGATGAGTGCTGCTTCAGAAACTCAGTTGCCTGGATCCCGGTGGGGATTTTGTTGATGGGGGTTTATTGACTTCTTGTTACCTTGAAGTTCCTGTGGTGGCGGAACTAAGAGGTGACTCCTGGAGTCTGTTTATTTTATGGGTTGGATTTTTAAGAGTTTGCCAATGGTACCCCAATTTTAGGAGAAGTCACTTGTTTATTTAGCAATGTACTCACATACTGATCCATAAATAGAACTAGAGTGTTATTTGATAAGACCCAACAGAAGGTCAGCCCTGGTTCATTGGTTAACTGATCAATCCAGAGTGCAAAGAGCACCTCTCAGGAAACTCATCATGTCTATCTGAGGGAGGTACCAGCCAAGTATCAGTGTGATTTGTACTCCACAGAGTTTTCATGAGTTTCTGTGCCCATACCCTCTGAAAGGAAAATGCTAAAAGGTCCAAGGTGGAGTAATTTCCAACAACCTTTACTTCAGACCTCTGGAGAGACTTTCAGAGTTGTAAGATTTTTACAGCTGGGACTGCAGATCCAAGTTTACATCTGTAGGAGAAAGAACAGACTTGAACACACTGAAGTCTCACAGCAGGGTCCCTGAATTTCCATACACTGGAGCTAAAATTCACCTCACCTCTCTTAGACACCTAAGAATTACTTGTCTGGACCTAAGACAGTCCCCTGGGCTTCTTCTACAGTTGTGTGTAAGGGATAACCTTGGGATAACCATCATAGGAGGAAAGCAGCTTTCTGGGAGGAGCTGATCTCTCCCCAGGGACAATTGTGGGAAGTCTTGACATTTGCCTTAACCCTAGGTGAGTTTCTCTTAGCTGTCCAAATCAGGTGAGAAGCACCTCCCCCTGGTGTGCCCTGTGATCCTGTGCAGCCATGGAGAAGGGAGCCACAAGGTCAGTTTAGACGATGCTGTGTCCCACATTACAAAATCCTCACATGACTGAGAGGCTTAAGATACAAGCAGCATTAATTCAAAGAGGCTGGGACAGACCTGAGTGGGTTTTACAAGTGAGACATGTCAGGTGTCACCCAGGGGATTTGCCATGGAGTCCTGGGATGGGGCCAGGCTGAGCAGATGACATCCCATGCTGATCCAGCAATAGCTCCCTTGGCAATCAGTGCTGGACCATTACTTTGCGTGGCTGGGGATCCAGATCACACAGCAGTCCCTGTTCCACTGCAGCAGATGCCTTGTGAAAAGCTGGCAAGCCACCCATATTCCCAGGACCACAGGTCACCTTGGCCAGTACAAACTGCATATATTATACATAAACAGGTGTGCATAGGTAAAACTGTACCATGTGTGTGCCCACAGAGGGGAATAATCCAAGGATTTTGAACCTAGATCTGTGATTTTTGACTTGATGAGGGAGAAAGGAACAATCAGGCACAATGTACCTACAAATCAGTTCAAGCCACTGTGAAGAGGCACAGCTGAATGGAGCTTTCAGAAAAACTTCACTATCACTGGGGTCTTTAATACATCTGTTTAGAATGAGATGAATGCATGAGCCCTCCAGGTCTCCTGCATGGCCTGTTTTTCTCCATTGACTGCAAAGAGGGCCTAAACAATTACCTTAGATAAGACATCTGTATTTAGGTGTCTTAAATGAAGTGAGATTATTTGTACCTAAGATGCCTACATCTCCCTGAGGGGTTTGCAAAGACTTGCTAGTGCTAAACTCAGATTGAATTGGCCAAATGCTTTACAAAGACCTCTAGATGAAATATCTCTAGATGCCAGCCTCCACTGACAGGCACTTAATGGCTTTCAAACATGGTTTCCTAGAAAATTCTGAAAATGTGGTCTTGTGTGAAGCAGAGGTTCCTACAAGCCAAACCTTCAGAGACTTATAAGCATCCAAAGACATCAGTAGGTATCTGCTAAGCCATGGGACTTCTGCATCTTCAAATGCCTCTAAAAACCTTAATCTCAGGAGTCTGAAGATACCACAACAGGTTGAAATACCTGCAAATTCAACATTTCTTTGAAGAGAGATACAGGGAAGAGAGACTTTCCACCAATTTTGTGTTTTTATTTTTGCTGCAGGCATACACTTGGTTGCTGTTTCAATGCTTTGAAAGGAAAAGAAGCTGTTACTACTCCTGAGCACAGTGTTCAGCCTGAGCCCTCTCTTTGGAGAACATTCCAGGTTGGGCAAATAAGCAGGCTAACCACAAGTGTGCTGTTTAGATCTGTTCCAAGCACAGCCAGTATGAGTTTATGTCTGCCTGTAAAGCATTCCGTGGTTCCTGTGCTGGCCTGGTTTGTAGAGGTGCTACTCACTCACAGCTACCACTTAGATAAAGCTGTAATGCTGCCCAGATCACCCTTTTATGCCTCAGTTTCCTTGAAATGAAATGAAACCCATTCTTCATGGCCTAGGGGTGTATAGGGCCATACAAATATTGTTATTTATGGTGATGAGAATGTGAGCTTTGTATGGTACAATGGTCTGGGGGTGCCTACTTGCCATCATTTGGAAAAGACAGGAATTAACCTACATGTTTGAAATGCAGCATGTTGTTATTGCTCTCAGACAAATAGAATGACCTCCTCTTAAAATCAAAGGTAATCTGTTTTACTTCACTGAAATGTGGTGATGCCCTCAAAAAACAAATCATTTTTGGCAAGTGGAGGCCGGATTTTCTTGGCAAGTTGGAAGAAGCATCAAAGGAAGAGAAGGATGGGATGCAACACAACTGGTTTCAATTACACATAAGAGTGAAGTTCCTCTAGACAGGCCTATGTCTGATATGCCATTGTAAATGCTCTGGGGAGCCTGGATTGAGAGCATGGAACAAACCAAGTGAATGGCACAAAGGTACTCTGGGTTCTTTGGTAGACTAACTGGCAACACTTTTGCCAGATGGCATTAGGCAGTGCTATACTGCCCCTTTAATGCAGTGTCCTGGTTCCACGACTTTGATTTTCAGTGGGTGTTTGGTTATCCAAGTCCATGCCTTCTTTTTGACAGCCACAGCTTCTCAGAACACACTGCACTCCTGTGTGACATTAACAATGAAGATGGTGAATTGCTTGCAACAAGGATGTGCTGTCACTGCACAGCCCCTGGAGAGAGGGGAAGCTCTGATTTCAGTCCAGTCCAGCTCAGAGGTGGTCAGAGTGCTCTGGAGGTGTCAGCTGCTTCTTCTTGCCTGTCAAAGAGCCTGCAGTAGCTGCTTCCTACACCAGGCATACTGAGCTGCCTTAGTGGATGGAATAGGTCTGGACAAAGAGATCTTGGGGAAATTCTTCTTGACAGGGCTGTTCCTCTTGAAATCAGCTGCCTCTGGAAATTGCTGACTTGTTTCACTAAATTTAGGGACTGGGCATGTGCTGATTTTATTAGTGTATTCTATAGGAAACTGATGTTTCGCTTCAACTATTTCAATACTAAATAATGTATTACACTGTCATCTCACATAACATGTCCGTTTAAACTAGCTTATATAAACATCCAGACAAGAAAGTCAAGCTAAAAGTATCTAATATCATTTCAGTACTTCTGAAACAAAGCATTTTAGCACATCCATTCAGCTGTATGTTTCAAAACGATGGCGCTCTCTTCCAGTTAGGAATGAAAGGACATTTGCAATGTCTGAATTGCCTTTGGAACATGAACAGCTTGAGCTGTGATGGTTGCTGGAGCTGCATGGCTGGGATTGCTGGTCAGAATGCTCCAACAATTGTTCTTCTACATTTTGTTGGGCTGCAGTGGCATTTGGAGGCTACAGTCTGGGCTTGAGGCTCACGTTCATATAATAAAGGTAATACTTGACCTTCAGTCACACAGAATAGAAGCACTGGACCTGATATGGAGAAACCAAGTGACACCAGAACTTTGGTGCTGGCATGGCAGAAATGGGATTTACTGTGCTTTGGCTAAGCCTTTACTTGATGTGGTTGTTGGGGAGAAAGATCTGATTGAAGGACAAGTTGGGTATTTCCCTGATCACCTGTGATTAGTGGTAAATGAGGACTTGAGCTTGAAGGACCCTCACTGTTCTGTGAACCTTGACTCACACAGGGTCTTGATCTTGGATTAAATTTCTGATAACATCAAGATCGGGAAAAAATCTTGAATGAGCACCAAACACATGGGATTCAAACCCCTTCTGCAATCCAAGGAGCTAAAAACTTCTTTAAATGAATGGTTTAAATAACCTGCAGGTTAAGGCAGAGCCATTGGATTGACTATCCAGTCCTTGAACACCAAAGAACAACTGATACATAACCGATTTCTAACCAAAATCTTCTGTTGGAAATTTGTGATTATTTATTATTATTATATACTATTGGTAAAATGCAGATAGCCCTGAATTTCTAAGCCAAGAATGGCCCTTACCCAAATTAAGGAACATTTAAGGGTGGCCTGTAATAGATGACTGGGAGTTCTTGAATTAAAATATGCCTTGGAAAAGGAGGAAACCAAAATATTATTTAGTCTGAAGCAATCTCATGCATTTAAGATCCTGAAGGGCTTGTGTTTCTATACTCTTGAGGTTCATTATGTCACCAGAAAACGTTACTATTTTACTGTGGAAGCAACACAACCATGAAACATTAATTTCCAGGAATGTGGAAACCATGAAATACGGGTTTTTCTACTAAATTAAGATTTTACTTTTCTCTCTTCTCACATAGTTAAGGGAACCAATTTTCATTATATACTTATGTATATGCATTCTGGAAATTCTAATAGGAAAGATATACAAAACACAGGAAAAACATTCTACACTGAAAAATGTATTTCACTGGTAACCACACCAGTCATTTCTATTTCATTTTTCATCTTGGACCACTTTGCATTCTATATCCATCTTGGAACCATGTCTCTCATTACTGAACTGCACCCACTCTGGTGTAGATATGACCAGCTGATATATTGTGCCCTGTAAGATGTGGCAGCTGTTTAGATTTGTATAAAATTCTTTATTCCCCCATTTCCACAATGCCATTCTCTCACCATTGCAGTGACCAACACCACTCAGATCTGCCTGGCACGGACACCACCGTACAAGGATCTCCAGCAGTCCCTAAGTGTTCTGCACCACGGCAGCTGTCTCTGCCTGGAAGAAAAAATGGTGAAGGGCAAATTAATTTGTAATCCATGTAAAGGAAAATACATAAATATTCCCCTCTTTTTGCTAATCAGTGTTACTACTTATGGGACTGATACCTGATTCCTGAAAAAAACAAGTGACCAAGGCTGCCAGAATTCAAGAAGCGTTTGGACAATGCTCTCAGGCACATGGTAGGATTCTTGGGACTGTCCTGTGTCCAGGGCCAGGACTTGGATTTTGATGATCCTTATGGGTCATTTCCAGCTCAGGATATTCTATGATGCTAAGATGCCTTCAGGTATCTGCACATACTCCCGTGCACACAAAGACCACAGCAGTTTTTAGCAGCCTTGGCAGAATGAAAGCAATATAGGTGGCTTGGAGGGAATTTGAAGCCTTTAGTTCTGAGGACAATTCCCGAATGCAAGTGTTCACCTAAGGTTTCTGACAACGTTACATACTCAGTTTGCATCCAATACCAGCTGATTGGAATGGAAGAATTAGTCAAAACATTCCAGAAGCATCTGTGTCATGGGAACCATAGGTTTCTAGGCTATAAGACACGCCAGAATATTCACCAAATCACCAGTGTGGTTTTCCTTAATGCTACAATTAGTGATGGAACATTAACAGAAGAGTTACTGGATAAGATTTGATGGCAGAAAGCCTTCTGCCATAAACTGGTAATTCTCAACATGTGCAAACATATTGCTAGAGGAGATGAGTTATGCAATTAAAATTAAAATTGGAGATTTGTTATCAAAGGACAGCAATGTGTACTAAAATCCAGCTGAGAGGCTCCCTTATCTTGTTATCTTCAGGCTTCTATTTTAGTTAATCTAACACAGCTGACAATATTTGACACAGCCAGTTGTGCCTACAGTCACGTGAGGCATGTTTTATAGAACTATTTTCCACTAGCACACAGAGATTTGTCATAGTGCAACCTTTATAAAGTCTGAAAAGCTTTGCCAGAATTGCATTTCAGGGGAGTAAGATATGATAAAAATTCTGACAGAGTCAGAACTTTTCTAATGTTATCATTAGTTTCTAAAATTTTGAACAAGGCTTAATAACATTTTAAGTGCAAATTATGTTAAAAGTTCAATTCAAAAGAAATATTTGATTTTGTCTGGATAAAAAAAATTTAAGCAACTTGGAAAACTGTGTTAAAAACAGTTGAACTCATAACATATTTCAAAATTACCCCTTCACATCTTCATTTAGAACAAAGCAGAATTTCAAATTCTGAATTTGTTTGCAAAATGAACTTCTGTCCTCCCACAGCACTTTCTGTGCCTCTATGAAGAGGACGAGAAGCTTAATGTATCATTTCTGTGAGCCTTAAGGAGATGGGCTGCATGTTAGTACTTTCAAATCCAGGCTTATACAGCTGCTCTTTGAATATAAATCATAGCTTTTGGGTTACACTAACACTCTCTGCAGTTTAGCAGAGTTGTTAATTAATACAATACTGTATTAGTTCTTCTTACAGTCTTACTATTAACGCTCCGTGAAATCCCATTAGCTCTGCATATGGTGCCAGACTTGTTCTGAATGTGGGAAAGAAAGAAATGTACAGTGGTATGAATAATAAAGAGAGGCTTTCAAGTGGTTTCCACTGTGAACGTTCTGAAAAAAATATTTTCCAGAATGCAATATGTGGGGCAAGCTTTTCACAAAATTTCAATGCAAACATGCAGATATTTGTCAGCCAAGTTCTCCCCTGGAGTGTGAAATCCCCTATGCAGCACTATTGTTCTGTGGCAGAAACATCAGGAAGATGAAGTAGCTCCTAAAAATGGAAAATTAACCAGGTTGTTTTATTGTCCAAATTGACAGAAATGCAAAAAAAAAAAAACAAAAAAAACCAAAAAAACCCAACAAAAAACCAACAAAAAAACAACTGCATAGCTGATGCCAACAAAAAGATAAAGCCTTCCTTATATTCTTGGTTTAAATATTTTAAAGCACAGGTACAGAGGACAGTCAAAATTTGGGTGAAGTTTTCCAGAAATTACTTGAATTTCCTGCTTCAGTGATCTGACAGATCCTTCTTAAATTCCAAGAAGATTTAAGTGCCACAGTAAAAACCAGGCTTGTTTGTTAACATTTTATACAGAACACTCCAAAATGTATTAACTGCTACAGAAACCTCAGACCTAATTATTTTCTATTAGATCAGTTTTGTCCATTTGACTCCTTCACGAGAGATCTGACAAGGAGGTTAGGAAAGCTTTTAAAAATGGAAAGAGTGATGAAGCAGGCAGGATTTAGAAGCAGACTATTCCTGGGAGAAGCTGGCTCCATTCTCATTCTCTCTGACCCTTTAGGAGTTGCTGCCCTAGAGCAGTGTATGGTTAGGAGGATTCCAGGAGGTGCTTTTCTCCTTCCCAGTCCCACAGTTCATCCATTGTCCAGTCCCTGCAGTGTCACTGAGCAATCAGGAATGGGCAGGGCCTCTCTGCATGGCCAGCATCCAGACAGGGACACACTGCTCAGGGAAGCCCTCCTGCCTCTCCTCCTGCAGGATGGTGAGCCCGCTCATTTCAATGAGGCTGTGCAGGATGTTCAGGTCTCGGATCACGCTGCTGTCCAGACAGTCCAGGGTGCAGCCCTCCCTGGCCACATTGTCCTTCAGAATGATAACACCATTATCCTTCAAGCCATCCTGGCACCGGATGAGAAACTCCAGGAGATCTTTATCTGTCAGATACCCTACAGATGGAAAGATGGAAAATAGATCACTGTTAACCATTCAGACTCCCTCTGTACATGTCGGAACGGTGCCTTGATCTGAGTGTCCATAGCCTGTTCATTGCAGAAGTTCTAGTCCTGCCAGATTTAGCTACGAAATCTTGGGCAAATCAACAAGATCAAAAAATACAAACTCCAATCAATATTTAGGATCCATATTGGTAGCAGCAACAGATGTGGACAGAAGCTATTGAGGAAAGTGGAGAAAATACTGAGTGCTGAAGTGTTCTTTAATCTGGTGGTTTAAGTTATAATAAGAATCAGTGGCAGGAAGCTGAAGCCAAACAAATTCATATTGGGAATAAGTGACAACTGTTTAACAGTGTAAGCAATTACCCATTGGAAACTACCAACAGAAGTGGGGTTTACCACCTCTGGAAGTCCTCAAACCAAGTGTGGTTGAATCTCTCAAGATACGTTTTAATTGAACACAAACTACTGGCTTAGCACAGGGGTAAAGGAATGAATAGAAGAGCTCGTGATTTAGAGTAGGTCAAACTAGATAATCACAGTCCCCTCTGTCTTTTGCTGCTAAGAATCTCTGTAACTTTGTGTAGCACTATGTACCCATCAAAGGAGTTGTGGATCAAAGATCCCACAAAGAATGCAAGACCTTCCACAATGCCAGTTAAACTCTTTGTGTTACTCCATACCCCATGGGATTTTTGCAGATATGTATGTATTTTAAAATAGTACTTTCTTCAATGTGTTATTGAGATTCTGTTTCTTAGCCTTCCTTTTCAAAGATCAGGACTTCTGTTATGTTGAGAACAGTGGTGTAGAGCTCAGAGAAGAGCAAAATGAGAACTCTCACATGTGAAACATCTAACATGAATTAACAAGGACAGGTGATCAGAAACTGAATGGAAAACTTGGGAAAAAAATCATCATTCGTATTTTCTACTCAAAATATTTAGTTTTCTTGATGGAAGATTTAAACTTTTATAAATGGAAGTTGTCATTTCAAAACCACATTTTGACATAGCATGTCAAGTTTCTTTAACCACTCCTAACAAAAAAAAAAAAAAAAAAAAAAAAAAAGCCCCAAAACCTAAAGCTGAATACCTTTCAAGTTGAAGGAAAATTGTAATTTCTATATGAAATGTAAGCTTGCACTTTTATTTTTTTTACAAAATGACTGCCAGGGTTCATATACTTACGCATGCATAAGACAAATCAAGATTTCATTGGCAAGATTCATTGAAGCTCTTGAACACATAATTTGGAACTTATTTTTCTCTTAATTTGGCTTTTAGTGTAGTTTCCTAAGAAAATGAGATCTTCAAGGTGTTGCTCTCTTGCAGACAGTCCTGCCCTCGCTCCATCAAAAGACCTTGTTGGCATATTTCAGCCAAATTCAAGATAGGGGTGGAAGTTTGATTCATGATTAGATCACTCCATATTTCCTTTACATTGATGAAGAAAGAGGATTCAGATCTGTGTCTATACTGAGAATAGGATATGCTTCCTCAGTTAGGAGCCACATATCTGACCAGCACAGCCTTTGATTGGTCTGAGATCATTCATCCTCATTTTGACTTGGATTTGCTCAAAAGGTGAGGCAGGAGCTACATTTACTGCAACAACTCATTATTAAAAGAAAAGCAAAAATACAAAGGAAAATTATGCTGGTCTAAAGAAATTTGTTCAGACCTCCTCTTGAATAATTCCTTCTGCCCTCTGAAACTGCACCACAGACACTTTGGTTCACAGATTAGTCTGTTGCTCTAAATGCTGCAGGGCATCCACTGGGGTGGCTGCCAGAGAAGAAGCAGATATTCCTTGTAGGAGGGGCTACTGTGGGACACAGCTAGGGGAACCTGTTTGATAAACATCAGTGCATGTAATAAGACATGATCTGATTTACAGGTATTGGTGATTCCACTATGGCTTTTTTCCTGATTGTTTCCTGAAATACTTCCAAGCCTGGATAATCAGCAGATTCAGAAACCACTCTTCACAACTGAGGCCAGCCCCGTGTATCTCTCTGCATCACTGGCAGCTTTCTTAGTTTCTTAGAGTATTCCTGCTCAAGAAAATCCATATATGAAGCCTCTTCCTCAGCTGCACCTTTGCATGCAGGCTGCTCTCCAGGAACTGGTACCTTTCTCCAATAAGTGACCTGAAAAAAACAACTTGATTTGTACCCACTGTGCACGTGGCTTGGGGGAGCTCTCAGAAGTCCCTTGTGATGTTTTAGGAAGTGGTCCCAAAGATGTGAGAACCTCCTTTGGCCACAGGCTGTCTATGCTGTGAGATGTCAGGCTAGAAGAATCACGCACAACTAACCTGAAACCCACTGAATCCAGATGACATCGTATCTTTGAGGGGCTGGTGTGAATTCCTGGAGGCTTTTGCAGTAATACATCTCCACTCTGTCCTCCTTGCCCTGCAGGTAGTTAGGGACCTCAGCCAGGAAATTCTCCATCATATCCACCAGCTCCACACTCTTGAAAACTGGCAACAGGACGTGCTTGCTGATCCGACCTATCCCAGAGCCACAGTCCAGGGCACGGCTGGTGCCAGCTTTCCCCACCCCCTGTGAGATACAAGAAAATAATTTGAAATCTGAAAAATACCACCTGAAAAATCACAGCAACCGTGTTACCCACTAGGGCTGTTAGTCCAGCCAGCCTAATGTCTCCTCTCCTTATCTCTACAGGGCCTGTTGCAAGATTGGTAAGAATCACCACAGCTTTGGGTAATATTGTCTGAGCTGAGCTGGGCTGTCACATTCCCAGGCTGCTGCTCTGGGACTTCTTACTGCATTTACTGCTGTACAGTAAGTTTTTGCTTGGTGTAGGAAGAGACAGAGTCCTTCACAAGCTCCTAGCCTTCTCTGAAGATCCACTACTCTTTGTAAAGTCCTTGCAACTTCAAATATTCACACCTCACAGGCAACTACGTGGCTAGATAAGCCTTATTCCGTGCCCTGTAAAGGCCAAATTAAAAAGGAAGCATACCCCAAATACTGCATGCAAGCAGTAACTTCTGCAGCACAGAACTCCCAAGGTGCCCACAGGCATTTCTGTAGATACACAGAGTCCCTGGGATCAAAGTGCAGTTCTCAAAACAAATTGTGTTTGAACAAAGATCTTGGAGTGGTAGGTAACTTATGACAACTCAAGAAGTTTGGGCTGGAGCATATACAGATTTTCTCTTTCAGGCATAGAGACAAGAAAGATGATTGACTAGATTTTGCTTAACTGTTCCTTTTTTCTTCATAAATGTCATCTTTGGACAGAGATCAGACATGAAAAAACATGGCACAAAGGCTGTGACTATGAGAAAATAATGAGGCACTGTAAAAGAAGCTTTATAATGAAAGCTGTATTTCACCCCTAAAGCTTCCATTCTAGCTATAAAAAGGCTCTTAAGAGCCTGCTGCTGTTCTGTAAAACAGAAATTCTAAGTCTACACATGCACTGACTGTGGGATAGGAGCTCCCCTGGCCAAAGTTATCTGTTAAACAAATATATTAAAAGCAAATGTAAACACCTTTTCCCTGTCCCCTGGAACTGAGTGTTGAAGTGAAAGCTATGGGCCAAAGTCCCTGCTGCAACTTCACCGCTCCCAAAGGAAATAAGCCCAGGGAGAGTCTTGCTCTTCCTGCTTATTGGGAGACCCCTCTTTGTAAGGAACCAAGCATAAATCATGTAAGTCACACTTTTTTGGCCTGGCTTCAGTGGGTAATTCAGTAGATTATTAAGGTCAAAGGACAGCACTGTCAATGACACGACTATGAATAGCCCAGCCGAGCATCTGATTACACGGAGTAACTGTAGAAAGAGCACAAGGCCCTCAAGAGCTCTCACCAGTCTCCAGGGCTGCTGCTCCCAATTTGTATACCCAGGAAGATTAATCTCCTGATGTGTGCAAGAGTCCACAAACCTTCAACCCTATTGGACTCTGGAGACTACCTGTTTGTAGTTAGCTGGAAAATGGGAGCCATTCCTCATCCTCATCCCTCAAGGCTGCACTTAGGAGCACATGGCTTTTACTGAGGGCCAATCTAACAGGTAACAAGGAGTTCAGGAGAGGAGAAGGAACTGTGTCTTGGATCTTTACAAGGTGGATTTCCATATTGTTGGCTGGCGCATACATACAGGTCTACAGTGATGGGATTAACTAAAAATCTTTGAGAAAGCTGGTGAGAAAACTGGGATGATTTACCAAAACGATCAACAGAATTCGACAAAAAGCCAGGTAACTCCTTCAACATTTGTGTTTCACAGAATCTTCAGCCACAGTACCTCGCTCAAAACAGGGAATTCATCTCCCACGATATGTCACAGCAAGGACCTTGAATGACACATTTCTGTGTGCCATTGAGAAGAAGGAAAGGGAACAGCCATGGGAGATGAAGTTCAATCCCACACTTCGCTGAAAAGGAGCGAGAGCTTCGGGCAGCCAGTTGAGAATCCCTGTGAAACACCACGGCTCCGTTTGTAATGAAAATGTTGACATAATTCCATGTTCAGCTAATATATTTTCAGTTTGGAAGTGCTCAGGGCTTTGACAGAGTATTAACATTTTCTTTGGAAGGCAAACATTTTCCCAAAAGTCTAATTGAGTTGAAAATCAGACTCCTTATTTAAAAAAATAGTGTAAGTGAAAACTGTAAGCCAGAACAGGCTTCAAAATTTAAGACTGACTGCTCCTCTGACTATTTGCTTCCCATTACTCAGAATCACTGTCCTTTAGGACACATATACACCCCAAAATTGTTCTGTAAAGCTGAATAGGGCACTCATAAATTTCATTCGGAATAAAAGAGCTGTGGGATATGTTCCTGGTGCTACTTCAGGTCTTGAAGAGCAGGAAGGCAGTGAAGCTAAGCAGGACAAAAAAAAGGGAATCAGAGTTTGAGAAATAGATAAAAATCACAGTGGTTTTCCTTCTAAATAAATAAAAAAAGAGCATGTTTTCAACAACATCTCTTCTATCACCCTGATCAAACAGGAGAAAAGTCACTTCCAAGAAGTTTTCACTCAGCAAGTACCCAACCAATCATGCAGGTGAGTTGGGGGCAAGACACTGAGAAAGCATTTAGGGCAGAGAGGGAGCTATAAAGTCAATATAATCTCCATCTGTATTATTTTACACACCTACAGCTCAAAACTGATCCTGAATTAATGCTTTCTTTGTTTGTTGTATTTTCTTTTTTACTCACTACCTCCGGATTAGGCCCTGGGAAACACCATGTCTGTGTGGACATCAAGGCATTAGCACGCTGCCACAAATATGCAGGGCTGCAGCTCTGCTGATAACCCTTCCCCGTGGCTGTACCTGAGACAGCCTCAAGCTTGTCTGCACAGCACTGTTGGCTCAAGCCCTGTTGCTCTTGGTTTGAGTTCTGCCCACACACACATAAAACCTCTTAACTCGAGCACAGTGGCACTTTCAACTCCATTTGACTCGCCTGGGAAGAAGACAGGCTAAAATATAAGTGAAATCCTTCGTCCTTTCTGTAATTCCTTCCATGTGCCCAGGCAAGACAAATTCTCCAATGGTAAAGAAATCTGTAGCTCAGTTTACAGCGGTGCTAAGAATCATGCTAAGAAATGCCATACCTGAAGGTATGCAACATCAGTCATGTAAGGGAAATGTCACTGTGTGGCATTTCCACGCCAGCCAAACTAACTCAAGAGGGGTAATTTGAGTGGAACTGGGCGACTATTTTTCTTAGGGAGCACTGGTTTTGCCAGAATATAAAGTTTTAGATGAATAAAACTCTCTATGAAATTGGTATTTCAAATCTAGAGAATAGTTTTAGCCAAAAAAACATGGGAAAGAATGTTGAAAATGTCAAAGTACTTCTTTTTTCATAACTTTCAAGGAAAAAAGAAACCAAATTTGTCAACGTCTCATTTCTAAAGAGCATTTTTTATTTGGGAACTGACTTGAACTTTTGAAAACAAAGGGAAAAATTTTTCAGAGAGTGAAACAATAAAAAATTGTTCAGTTGATCTGAAACTAATTTTCCTATTTTCCAATGTTGTTAAACTTCTCTTTAAAAAAGAGAAAGTATATTAGGGTAAAGCAGATTGGTTTTTTCTATCTTGATCACCTTATTGGTTAAAAAAACTATTCACAGAGCCATAAACTTGTAAAGACAGTTCATTAACTTTATTATAAAGTCACTGCTTCAGAAAGACACTAAATATCTGTATCTGGTTGAGCAGGATTCAAATTTCAGCAGTAAGAAAGGAAAATAAACCACAAGTAGCATAATCAATTGACTGCATCTCAAGAGAGGACAGGCTTTAACAAACTAAATCAGAATTAGCAAAAGGTGCTGACTCCTTTCTGTTTCTTTTCTATTTTTTTCTTGTTTGATCTTGGCCATTCAGAGTATCCTTTCTATCCCTGGCTAATTATAGGAGTAGGAATTCTGCTCTGGAGTATTTTGTATCTGTCATCACACCTGATGCATTGGGTATGATTCCTCTTTGGCATGTGAAACTCTGTTACAGACTGTACTTCTTTCTTTTTCGGGTCTTGGAGAGGAGAAAGTGTAACAGTGTGACACAAACCTGCTGCAGGAAACTGCATCTATGCGATGTCTAGGCAGGGTGAAATCTTCCCCCGAGTACACGCTTATGCACCACTTGAATTCTGCAAATGTCCTTAAAACAAGACTTAAAGAAAATTTAAGGGATGTGCCTCGACTGCATTTCATTTTTTTCTGAAAATGCCATTTTCAGAAATGTCATTCAGAAATGTTACCATCAGGTTCATCTCCTTACTGAACCTCCTTTGTATTTTCACATTTTGTGTTTGTTGACAGCATGAGACAGTGAGGCTCTGAGAACCCTTTTACATCAGCACTAATACAAATGACTGTTGATATTAAAAAATGCAGCTATTCACTTGTGTTTTGCTGGCTCACAGCCCCAAAAGTCTCCCTCTATCAGGTACAGCAAACTTTGCCATCACTTGCCCTTCACTGCTCTGCATGATTTCTATCTGTTCTCAAGCCACACTCATTTTCCATCCCAATGCATTTAAACTGAGCATTTTTTTTCCCATACGCAACATCTAATTAACCTATTGAGCTTTCTTCCCACAGTGGATCATTAAGGCTAAAAAAAGGTCATCTGGCTATCCCAAATTTGTACATTTGAGCAGGAAATTAAAGATCTACGGTAGCATTATATAGAACCAGTAATTTTGTCAGCAGGAGAACTTAACAAATTTGTTTTGCTATAGTTTTGTGGATTCTTTAACGTCTAATACTGCTATCAAGCTGATTTAGTGGGCTCTTTCCCTGGGAAGAGGGAAGGGCAGTCAGGAAACCATCAGGCCACACTTCTAAGGATTTTCAGATTTCCAAAGACACATTCAGGACTCAACAGGATTTTCAGAAACCTAAGGACCAAAGGGATACTGCTCTTAAAATCCCACTTGGCATCCCTTTGCAATTCAGGTCAAAGCAGACCTTTGAAGATGCTCACAGACCTTTAGTAATCTGCCTGAAAAGGTGTTCAGTGACACTGGGATTTTTAAGGAAAAATATTTTGCCTAATGTGGAGCTTATTCTAAATACATCCTGTGTGGGGGAGATGGGGGGTTTTGTTGCAGCATTCTCAGAAATATCTATGAATAGGCAAACCAGAAACTGGGCATTTAGTCTCAGCTAGTTTCCCAATGGACTGCAGGCATTTGCACAGACAAATCTGCCACTGAAACCAACAAGGATTTTATCATGAAAGGTCCCAGTCTGGCACTGAGAATTAATCCCTCACCCAAACCCAGCTACAAGAACTCCTTGCACAATCCTCACTGCAGCTTTAGAGAATTAGGAAAGAACGTAAAACAGGTAAATAATGATGTAAGACCAGGCAAAACCTGTATTGATGCTGATGCATGACCTGGCAGAACACATGACTAGACCCAACAACAGCGGTGACCCGTGACTGCAAATCAAACGTGACACGTGGTGCCATTCAGATTAGATGTGGCTGGGCACCGTGCATGGCATATTTGACACATCCACTACTTCTTGCAGAAGATGAGATTAAATTACTCACCCCAACAAACTTCCTGAGGAATTTCCGGGAGGATTCGACGTCCGTGTTGGAGAGCTCAATGTAGTCTCCCATCATTCCCTCTTCCGTGGCAGGCACCTCCCGGTAGAAGTGTTTGGCCCTGGCATAGAACTGCATCTCCCCATTGATGACTTGACTTGTCAGAGCGTAAAGTTTCACTGCAAGCAGATAAATCGCTATTTTATTGTTACTGACAGATATTTCTGGCTTAGTCAATTGCTCTGGTGGCACAATGACAAAGATCTATAAACTTCAGTTGAGCCTTCAAAACACCAAATCTGTTTCTAAAGCCACAGGTGGAAGGAAGGATGTTGGATTAAATCCCACAAGACGTTGACGGGATCCAGCCCTCCTTAGGCAAATTTGGTGCTTTCCAGGTTCAGAAGTAATTTCAATCATCACACTACGTTTTCATGTCAGTGAAAAATCACTTCAGGTTTGAAATGAACATGCATGCCAAGGACAGGAAGGGGTCTGATTCTTCCTGGAAAAGCTGTGAGCAGCATTTCCTACTATGCAGGGTCATCATTTCTGCTATCCCTGACCTAACTGCAGATTTCCAGATATGCTTTCCAGCTATTGACAGCTGCATGGAGAGTGCACCAGGAAGCGAGTGGATGAATGAGGCACTTGCTCTGGTTTATTTTTAGTGATACTGTACGGTCTGTGGCAGTGCAAGTAAGCTGAACCAAGGAGCAGATGGTAGTCTCAGGCCTAAATGAGTACACAGGGGGGACACAATTTAGAAGAGACAGTCCTAAATTGTCACAGGTCAAGGGGCAACTTAATCAGTGGGTGATATACTGAAAGGTTGCTGTGTGCCAGAGGCTTGGATGTTTCTTTTCATTGCTTGGCCACATTGCTGGTAACATACAGTACATGGTAGTTTGAAGCTGTTTTATTAAAACCTGTGAGTTCTGCTGGGTAAAGGGCTATTTTGCCCTGTTCTTTAAAAACCGAGGTCTATCCTCCACATTCCTGGGTTTTTTTCTGTATTTGATGTGCATCAGCATATCAAAAGTAGTTGTTTTGCAGCTTAAAAGTTTAGATTGGGGCAGGCTATAAATTTTGCTTGGAAATCATCACCCCTGACTGTCTCATCTGTGCATACAAGTGTTCAGGCATTCTCCTGTGTGTATGACAGACCCTCCACCAAAAACACAACTCCAAGCCTGACAGTGAAAGCCAAGCAATGAGGAAGGACAGAGTCACAGGAGGAACAAGCCTTTGCAAGCACCACCTTGCAGTGTGAGACCTGCTCTCTGCTGCAGGTTCCCAGCGCTCTCAAGGAACTGGAAATGTTCCAGCAGCAAACACCTTTTGAGTTGATAGCAAGAGTGAGGGAGAGCTCCCTGCCAGCTGCTTGCACAGAAGGACCAGGGAGCAGTGCTTTGTCACTGCATCTTTAAACTTCCCCGGGAGCACTGCCAGCCACTGCAGGGAAGGGCTGGATAGGCCATGCCTTGCTTATGCAGGCTGGGGAACAGGAATTATGCCCTCCACACAGAGGATGAGAACAAGGCCAGAGGCCCTGAATATAAGCCTGGAATGTATTTAATTGAGGGCAAGCAAGCTCAGCAGGGAATGATAAGTGTGCGCCTGCCCATCCTCAGCAGGAGAGTGACATTTTGGAGGCAAATGAGGGGGGACAAAGGAAATAGGACAGGGGAATAATTACCACCAAGGACCACTCGGAACAGAATAGTGCTATTGGGTTACATATAAGCAGCATGCCCAGCATATCCCTCATCCAACAAAAGCAGCATTACCAGCCCTTCTTGTCATCACCTGCTTAAGTCAACTGCTGAACGGATACTATTAAAGCTTTAATCCATTACACATTTATGTTATGCCTGAGAAATTTATACCACAAGAAGCACTGAGCCCAGCAAGGGTCAAACCTGGGAGTTTTACACACTCCACTGATTATATTCACATACTCAGAAGAAACCATTTAGCTGAAGAAATTAATACAAAGGGGGCAGCAGCCAATCCCCAGCACAGCTTGGCCAGGGTGGCTCCCAGAGCCTGGGAAAAGACTCCATCAGTGGCTGTGATTTTTCTGGTGAGGGATCTCTATCCTCCAGAAGTGGCACCATCTTGTCTTCTCTGTGTCTCCTTTAGCTCCATTTCAGAGGTCAGCCTGTCTGCTGAACAGAACTGAATCACTGCATGTTGGCTTTGCGAGATCTTCCATACAAGAATCCAGTGATGATTCCAGGGGTTGTTTAATGGACCTGTCAAGGGACAGTGATTTATCCCATTTTGCTAGATTGAAAGGAAAGGCATTTACAGGCTGTCTGCACACCAGGACAGCATGAACAACAAATATTCAGAGTCCTTCTACTCAAAACATGAGCCTGACCTGAGGCAACACATGGGGACGATATGCTGTTTAGGATATCAGATCTGGAGTGTGTGCTCTCACATTTCTCACTCAGAACCAATATCAGGCTTGCACAATTCCTGCCAGGACTTGCATGCACACACCAGCTGACTGCAGCTCCTCCTGGGCCATCTGGGGCCCCAGAGCCCTGCCCTACATGCTGGTATCCGAGACCAGCTCTGGGTGAGCATTCACAGGGACTTCTCTATGCATTAAACTGTGCAAAGATGTTTTTATGCATGTCTCCCACCGCAGGGCACGCAAGGACACGGGCCAATGCAAAGANCTCTCTATGCATTAAACTTTAAATTAAACATTATATTAAATTTTATGCATGTCTTCCACCCCAGGGCACACAAGGACACGGGCCAATGCAAAGAGTGGCACTGTACCCAAAGTTTTCTCCTGTGGACCCACAGCCTCACTCATACAGTGTGAGATCTATGGAGGTGATTTCCACCTCTTGCTCCCTCAGTGTTGCTCCTCCCTCTCAGGAATTTGCAGCACTGCCAACTCTCCCAATGTACAACCCAGTTTTCCAGACACAGCCAATCAACCTCACCTCTGATCTGCCTTGCAGCTGTACCTGGCATGCAGGCTCCAGCAGCAGAACCACAGGGAGGAGGAGGAGATTTGCCAGCTTGCAGGAATCTACCCCAAAAGAGAAGTGCCACATGTCCTTGGTGACTGTCAGTGTTGCAGCCGTGCCTCCTCCTCCTCATCACAGGACCTCCCTGGCCAGAGGCATCTCCCTTTCCATGACCCATGTGGCACTATCTCATGCATCAGGAAATGAAATACTTGTGAGGCCTACTATGGGTACACAGCCTGCCTTCAATGAACTTGGTGAGGCAGGGCATAAGCAGGATAGGATGATGCAGGCTGCAAGTTCCTCAGACATCACAAGGCAAGCAGCTGTCTAACAAATGAGGTTTTCAGTGTTAGGGCAGGTAACTTGCAAGATTAAAGGTTAGAAATGTGCTTCCAGTAAAGAAGAAACTTTTTCATGGCACACTTGTCCCTCAGCTGAATCTGCTGGCAAGTCCCCAGGCAGAGATGGTTGAAGCAAACCCACTGCTCAAGCAGGCTGAGGGCACAAACTGGCTCCCTAAAGGTCACTCCAGTCATGGGACATTAATAATTTTCAGTCACTCTAAACACAGTCTGGATGCACAGTGGTGATCTACAGCTGAATGCCAAACAATGTGGACTAGACAGAAACTGTCCACCTGAGCCTTTCGCCCTGCAAAGTTCAAAACATTATCTCCCATATTTTCTTATGGATCAGTTAAAAATGTTTTTCCAGTGCATCTGGGCTAAATCTCTAAAGAAATGGACCACTTAATACGTAAGACCCAGTACAATCCCAACCTGTTGTACACTGACTTACAGTTCTTGACTGCAGGGTTTCCTCAACTAAATTTCCCTGGCAGAACTAAATGTTGCAAGTAATTTTTAAAAAGTTTTTATTTGTGAATATTATTTTGTGGCTCCAATTGCTTTTTGCAAGATACTGAACTAATTCCAGTTTGGCTGAGTGCTTCCTTTTAAATGCACCATCTGCTTTGTGCATCAGCTGAAACATAGTTATCTGTGTGCATGGTAGAATCTACCTCTCTACTGTGGTCTGAGCACCATGTAAATTCTGTTTTATAGAGGATGAACATCATCCCACCCCCAATGCAGATTTGACTTACAGCCACGTGCCTCACACACAGGAGTATTTGTCTCTAGGGATGGATCATCTCAGTTTTCCACTGCAGATCTCAGCCCACTGGCACCGAGTCCCACAGCCCATGTAAACATGTGCATGATTTCCAGCATCTGAGTAGCTCCATTAAACTGGGCTTAAGGGCTCTCACACACATTTAAGTACATTGTTGGATCAGGGCCTAAAGTTACTCATGTCTTTTATTTATAAATGTTACCCTGGTCTGTAAAAGTGACATGTTTCTCTTAACAGGCTGTGATACCAGATACGCTCAGCTCCTAAGTAAACATGCATAGAAGCACTCCACCACTGAACCCAGCAGTGGAGGTGGGGGAGTGGGGAGTTAGCAGAGTTTGAAGGAAGCTTTGGACCTTGCTGACCCTGGGCAGCACTGCAAGATTTGATGTGAGGCTTGGTTTCAGTATTATTACTCGTAAGTAGGGTTAAGCACATGCTTAACTTCCCTGCTAGGTCACAGTGCTGCTCTAGTCCTTTCACACTGTTTACACAGAGATATCTGGCTCTAGTCTTGAACCCTGAGAAGTTCAGCTCATTTCTGCTCAGTTCCACACTGAACTGAGCTGGAAACTCATTATGCAGAGGTGTTCAGATCTGCCACATTGTCCTCTCCATCATGGAGACTGCTGGATCACAGGATAATCCAACTTGAAAGGCACGTAATGAAGTCTCTGGTCCAAACTGCTGCTCAAAGCAGGGCAGACATGATGTCAGATGAGGTTCATCAGGGTTTAGACAGCTGGGTTTAGAAAACCCCCAGTGATGGAGAATTGTACAGCTTCCCTGAGCAACTTGTTCCAATGCCTGACTGTCCGCACGGAAAAAGATTTTTTCCTTGTAGCCAATCTGGGCTACTTTTGTTTTGATTTATGGCCGCCGGCCCTTGTCCTCATGCCTCACACAACTGTGCAGATCTTAGCTCCATCTTGTTCATGACCTTCTTGTAGGTACTAGCAGGATGGTATTTGGTCTCTCCTCTGGCTGAACATGCCCCATTCCCTTTGTCTGTCTTCACAGGGCATGTGCTCCTGTTCCCTCACCACAATGGGGGGCTTCCCACTCATTCCATGTCATTTCCTGCACTGGGAGTCAAGACTCTACACATATGGTCTAACGACTGCCGTAGAAAAGGGGATCATCACTTCCCTCAGTCAAGTAGGTATGCTTTTGATAATTCATCCTGGGATACTGTTGGCTGCCTTTGCTTCCAGGACATTCAGCTGCTACCCACCAAAACCCCACCAGCAAGGCTGCTCCCCAGCTGGACACTGATCAGTCTGTGGTGTTGCTGCCAAGGGTTTTTCCTATCCAGGTACACAACCTGGCATTTGGGTTTGAATTTCAGTGGATTTGAATGGCACTAGGTTCCTACTGTCTCTTTCCTCCAGTCTATTTGGGTACCTCTGGATGGCAGTCCTGACTCAAAGCTTGTGGGCAAGTCCTGCCAGTTGGCTGCAATCTCTGAATGTGATGATAAAATAGTCCTTTACCTCCTCCAGGTTATCGATAAAGATGACAGAGGAGTGTAAACCAGATGAACTTTAAGGTCCCTTCCAGCCAAAACCATTCTATGGTTCTAAACAGGGCATGTCCCAGGACAGACCCTCGTAGGATTCCACTGAGTTCAAGATTTGACCATAACTTTCTGAGCCAATCACCCGAACATTTTTCACCCACCCGACTGTCCCCGTATCCAGACCCTGACATCATAGCAGGATGTGAAGTTCCCTGGATGTGTATTCACAGTGTATGACCTACTCCACCTGTCCTCATGCCCACTTTTACTTCATGACAATAACCATGGAGTAAGAGATATGCTGCACATTCACATGAAGGCTGGGCTCAGAGTGCATCTTCCATGGAGTCAAAGTAATTTGGATAACTGGCAATAGGCTTGTAAGCTCTTTAGTTAAGTTTTACTGAGTCAGGTCATGGAAAGCCTGGCAGACGGGACCTTTGGTCTGATAGGAACATTTTATAAAGCCTGTTTGTTGGCTAGGAATGGAAGTTCAAATAAAATTCAGACAAGATATAAAGTATAGTTTTATGAGTGAAGCAATTAGGCCTGGAAACAGCTGAATGGTGACTGATGGATTCTCAGCCGTTTGAAACACTTAAACCAAGGTATTTCTGTGTTCATAGAAACATACTGTGACCCAGACAAGTTACAAGCACAATGCCAGAATTTTTACATTACATTCTAAGTTAGGTGGTGATAATGGTACCTTCTAACCTTGAAATGATGTCGTGGTACTTACACTAACAGCTAACACTGTAGGAAATCCTTCTCAGTTTCTAATAAGTTGTGTTTGTTTTCAAAACAAATGAAAGAATAACAGCTTCATAGACTTCATGAGATTCCATCAACCTGTAATTGATTTCCCTTCCTTTCCATCTTTCATTCCTTTCCATTGTTCACAGCTACCTACCACTAGAGATAGGAGTATTTATCTTCCATGCTTCATTTTAAATAGCTGCAGATATTGCTGCATTTAAAAAGTCACATTAAAAATACTAAGATAACATGGAAATGTTTTTTCTCTTTACAGGATTCACGAATTCTATCCTCTAGAGCAGAGTTATCACTGGCATCTGTACAGTTCTCACAAACAGGTAAGATAATCCTTTTGCCTAAATGGATAATTCAATTAGAAAGGAACACCCAAGAATTCACTTAAACAGATTGCACAGACTCATCCTTCCCATCTTAAAATTCCTACAGTTCTGACATGGAGTGTAGGCTGAATAATTCTGCTTAACACATGACATGCTAACGTAATACAGACTCAAGTCAAATCTACTTTTTAGCTTTATTATCACAGGGAAATTTTGTTTCTTATTCAGGGTCGAATTTTCATAAGAAATGAACATTCCTTTTCTACATCTTAAAAAAAAACACAAACAAAAAGACCCAAACCCTCTTGGCATTCTGTACCAGAGGCTGTCATTGAAATTTGTCTATAAATAAATTTTTGGAAGCATTTTCCTCCCAGACAACAAACAGTAGGTTAGACAGTCTGCTGTAGAGATCTGTGTAACAAAGACTCTTGAAAAAAAAATTTAAATCACTACCTTTCAAGCACTTGTCCAAAACAGTAAGAACACCAGAGCTGAGGACGCCCAGAATGAGAACAAAACAGGTATCAGGCAAAAAAAAGAACGGCCTGCCAGCTCTGCTAGTTTTGCATTTGTCCTTCCAAGTTCCAAACAGGTCAAAGCATGTTTTACTCAAATGATGGCAGAAAAAGGAAAAGTCAGCGAGAAACCAAACTTCTCATTCACTCTTGCAGTCTTACCTTTGCCTTCCTCTAAGAATCTGTGGAGTATTTAGGGGAAACAAAAGGGTACTGAAGTAGAGGGAGTTGAGAGACACAGTTCCAAACTCTTTATGGAGCACTGTAGTCTCTCGAGCTGGGCTTTTCAAAACTACTACTCCTCCTCAGTGTCAGGAATGCGAATGCCCTGCGCCATCTGACATGATCCATCTTTCCAGAGCATGGTCACACACACACGGACACTCCTGCCCACGGCTACTCACCCAGGGGAAGCTTTTCCAGCAGATAAAGGTAACACTTAAAGAAGTCGTTTTGGATCGCCTTGTGCAAGACAAAGGACATGCTGTGCCGACAGAGTTCTTCGTCTGTCTTGTGCCAGCGCGACTTAAAGGCCAAATGTGCTGCTTTATAGGCCATGATGAAGATTTTTTTTGTGAAAGTGGACAGCTGTTGTGGCTGGAGTTCTCTGGAGGACCCGTCCTTCCGAGGAGGCAGAGGCAGTGTCATTTAAATTGTGGCAATGTGCTGTCATTCTATATCGGGGTGTGTGGCAGGGGGCGGAGGCGGGCGAGAGGGGAGTGAGAAACGCTGTCTCTTGGCACTGGCTCACAGTCATCCCTGGAGTGTCGCCCTCTGAAACAAGCAGGTGCTGGAAAGTGGAAAAAAAATCCACCAGGAAATTGCTTGGCCAGGATAAAAATACATCTACTCCAAAAAGGAGTGGCTTTAATTCAATTGTACTTTTCCTAATCTTTTCAGCTTTCACTTCAAAGGAACTCAGATATTATCCAGAATCTCCCTCTTATATCTTGCAGGGTGATTTTGTTTCTGTGCTTCTCCCTCACTATTAGTTCTACAGTCCAGGGCACTCAAGAGGAAGGCTAGAAGACAGAACATGGATGTGCCTCTACACAAACTGTGAGTCCTAATAAACTGTGATCATAGCAAGGAAAGAGAGAAAGCAACTGATTCAGCATCATGTTTTGTCTGTGTGTGTGACAGGGCAAGTCACTGTCTATGCCTGGGTTCATTTAACCTGTTTAAAGTGTACAGACTACCTCATCATCAGGGACTAAATGGAAGGAATTGCTGTCTGGTAACACAGGGTAAAACCCATAAGAATTGCTGGGCACAGTGACATCCACACTAGTCTTTCCACAGTACCATTCTCAACTATCCAACACCAACGTGTCAGAAATAACAGTTCTGAAGAAAAACAGGGTTAGTTTTTCAGGGTGAATGGTGATTATAACTCTTTTAGATAAATTAGTGGTGGGTTTGACTCAGAGTAGTCCTGTCCTACACAAAAAGAGTGAAGATCTCCAGAAGGCTGCATAAACACTACTTCTATTATTTTATCTGCATGTGATCAAATCCCTGTTGCAGTTCTGTAATCTATCAATTGCTGTGAACACTCTTTTGGTCCTTAGATCCTAGTGCAGCTAAGCAGGTGAATCTCAACAGCACTGAGCCTTTTAAAGCACTTTCAAAGCACTTCCTATTGCTGTCAAAGCTTAGAGGAAACAGATTTGTGCCCAGAACTGCATGATAAAGGTTGCATAAATAGCAGGGTTGGGTTTGTTGGTTTTGGGTTTTTCTTCACAAAGTAGATGCTATATTTTTTATTTGTCAACAGCAGCATATTCATGTTTTCTGCTAAGAACAACTCACAAGTGGTTCACGCTGTCTCCTATACCCATATTCTGAACAGGAGTAGTATCAGTCTACCCAGAGGCTGTGAACTGTTCAAGCACTATTACACACCCCACATCTGCATTAACAAGAGGTGTGGGGCTTGAGTATGGGCACAATGACACCAATGCTATCTGTGGTATGACTGCTGAAATGTGAGCAAACCTACATCTCAGTCTCCTCTCCCAAATGGCCATTTGGCTCTTTCTGAAGTTGAAGCCAGCTACCCGTTCTTTTTCTTGGTGGTAGGGATCCTGGAGAATCCAGATCTCTGGATAAACTGCATCCATAATGCATGACAGTCATTGGCTTGAACAGCTCCTGGTCTAAAATAAGAATGTGCTTGTATTTATGTGGGTAAGCAAACAGTTCCTCTGTGTGACTTCCTCTTCCCTCCCGTGAGATCAGGCAGTTCTGTGACAAGAGGTTTAGCAGAAATTAAAAGGAGGGATCAGCTAGAGCTGCTTCTTGTTAAAATACCTGCAGCTGATCTCTGCCTAAGTAGCAGGTTTAAAATAAGGTATCAGATGGCTTATGATGAGTTGCTGCAAGATCCAAGGCCAATCTGCTTGTTGGAGCATCACAGTATTTAAAAAAGAGTTGGACTTGTTTTTATATTAGGAGGTAACCACCTGTCTCTGCAGATTTGAGCTGTACATGCTACTTCTGAAACACATCCGCTGCACAGAAGAGAAAAATAAAAACATGTGCACTAGCTCCACATATCACATAGATCACAGAGGGTCAATTTTGCCTTTAAATTACTGTGTTCTTCTTACAAAACACCTGGTATGCAATCTAATTTCCACACAGACAAGCCATCAGGACTGCTGTAAGATTTCTCTTTATCTTAGAAAGGCCTCTGTAGTCATTCTTCTCCCTCACACTCATGCTTGGCATATGCTGTCAGGAATAGATGCAGTTAAAGCGAGTAATTTTTGTTTTATCTTTGACAACAGGTTTTTAAGAGTTCCTGAGAACCACAGGGTGATGTCGACAGAAGAGGCACAGGCAGAGGGCACATGTGCAGTTCTGAGGGCAGCGAAGAACAGCTGCAGGTTGGATGGCAGCTGGTAACCTTTAGAACTGACTGCTGCCTGAATTGTTCTGATTGCTTATTCAGAGCAGCAGTGAACGCCCCTGTCTGGGTGTCAGGCTGGAAAACAGCAATATGACAGTGGATGCACAAATTGTTTGACTTGCTGAGGTCCAGAACTCTTAGTCACAATCCTGAACACCACTCATGGGTCCAATTAGACTTACCAGTTTTCAAAATTATTACTGTGAAAATAATTTAGTTTTGAGTTGACTGTGGAATTGACCAAAAAAAAAAAATACTTGGGGTTGATGAGAAACTGAAATACTGCCCTTTTCTCACGCACAAAAAAATTTCTGTGTCAGGCCAAACAAAATGTTTTGGTTTGTCTGCAGGGCTATTTCCCTTCTAATTTTTTATTTGCCTATTTGCAATCAGATTCAGGTAGATTTGATTTCAGCCTATCATTTACAAATGCAAACAAGAATAATGTTGTCACCAGCAGACTGGTCAGTCTTGCAAAATCACTCTGTGGCAAGGAAATGCAGAGCAAAGCAAGTCCTTGGGCAAAGACCCAACCTTGGGAGGATAGGACTTCTGATGTCTCAGGAGAAACCCTTGCTTTGAACCACATTTCCAAAGCAGAGTTCACTGCTTGTAGGTCAGGATGACTCACACCCTTCAGGGCATATCCTGCACAATTCCCATGCGCTTTCATGGGTGCAGTCACAGCAGCAATCTGTTATCATTTATACAACTGGAATTTAGCAATCTGGAATTCCATCTAAAGCAACAAAACACATCTGAGCCCTATGGGTAAATACATTAAAATTAATGTAACTGAAATTGGCCAGAGCTCTATCCCTGTGGAGGGAATATACACTTCTTTCTCTCTAATCCTTCTAGCTCTGGTGCCAACACTAAATTACATTATAAAGGGAGTGAGAGAAGCCACTCTTAGGTAGGAGAGGGAGCCTGAAGATCATGTCCCAAGCACAGTGACAGTCCCAGCAGGGCCCTGATTTGGAGATCCACAAACAGTATGCTAACATAAATAGCAGTATTTGGGGAGGACTCCTCCATGCTTTGGCCATGAGGATTTTATTTTGTTCTGGTTAGGGATGCTCAGTAGTGCTGAGGATGAAGGGAAGGAAGGGCAGGGTTCCTGATCAAACTGCAGCAGGGGCTGCTCTGTTGTTCTTGATAAGAAGCATGACAGCTGTGCCCACAACATCTGGTTTTCATTGAACCCTAGTGAGAGTTCCTTGCTGAGTCTCTTCCACCCCATATGTGGTGGTTTAATTGATGGAGCCTGAGAAGGTTTTAGGTCCAGTGTGGAATGCTGCCTTTCACTGTGATATGTGACTCCAGATACAGTAAGGGCTGGGCTGCTCAGAGTCATCTTTTAAAAACATTTCTTTTCAATATTGAATTTTGAGTCTATTGCCCTCTGTTGGCTCAAGCGCAGGGTAAAGCTCCTTTTTGAGGTGAAAGCTAACAAAAATCTCCTCCTGGTTGAGTGGAGAGGCTTGTGGGTTTTGGGAAATGCAGGATCAAGTCTGCTGTAGCCTTGTGCGTGTGAGTGTGCATAATTCCTATGCCCCCATAGCTCTGTTTAAGAACGTAGGCACAGCTCTAACCAGGGAGGAAGGGCTCTGGAAACTGCCTGTCTCAGCCATTGAGGACTGTACATAAGAAAAAAGTTTTAAGGAGTGACCAGAGGGGATAGTGGTTTGGTGAGCAGGGATAAAGACGATGTTGCACACCCAGGAAACAGCACAAAAAGCAATACAGAAACCCCTCAGGGAGAACTGGGCAAGTGGGAGATAAGTTAGCCTTAATGTTTTTCAGCTCTGGCATGCAACAGCCAGAAACGCTTTGGTAAAAAGTCCCTCAAGGATTTATTTTCAATTCTAGGCAAAAGGAAGATGGCAACCCACACCATCAAAGCTCCTTCTGCACACAACACTGCCAGAAAAAACATGCCTTTCCACTTCCTCTCAGCTGGATCCTTCCTACCTGAGGCATGAGACTGACCCATCTGCTCAGACCAAAGAGCTACTGCCCAGTTATCCTGTGTCTGACAGCCACTGGCAGCAGAGCCTAGGGAACAGCCTAAATCCATTAGGTAGGAAATGTGCTTTGGCTGGTTCTTAGCACTTACATGCTGCTCCTGCACAGAGCCAGACCAGGTATTTTCCTGAACTCTTAGAAGGCCCGGGCATGAAGCCCCCTAGTGTGGGAAAACCAGGGCACATGCTGTCCTGTGACATGAGAGCGGTGATGCCAGGAGGGGACAGCCTTCCTGTGGAGTGTGAACATCCTGACAAAAGAGAAACTCCACCCTGAGAAAGAAGAGAGTGCAATGGCTAACAACAGGACTATAGAAAGAAGTGCTGTGGGCAGACCATGGACGACAGAGGTCATTTAACGTTCTCAATCTGCATCTCCTTTTGCAGTGGCAGAGATGTAAATATCCAGACTTTCAGATCTGGGGCTCTGTGGATCCCTCCCTGCTGTTGGCTTGGATGGCAAACATCAGACTGGCATTTCCCTGACCTGATACAGCAGCATATTTCACAGCAGTGGTGGTGAACATCCTTTCAGTTAGAACAGTTAGAACTAAACTGGAAAATACATTGTTCTGTGAGCCACAGAGCAACAGAAGAGTTTCTTTCAGATGTGTTCTTTCTGCTTCTATCTGCAATAAGCCTCATAGCTCCTCTTACTTGGCATCTATTGGGAAAGATTCCCCCTGGACAAGAAACTGCCTGTGCTGCAGCCAGTCTGGAGCTGCTCTGGGGCAGCTTGGCCAGCAGTTCCTCTGTGCTGTCTGTCTGTCTGGTGAGTGTGCACAGAGGGACTGACCCCTCACTGCTGCCAAAGAGCTGAACTCTGCTTGACTCTCCCTCAGCACTGTCCCTACAACGGGTCTCTCCCTCATCTACCTGGCAGCCAGAGCACACAAACCTCCAGAAATTTAATTAACTTCCAGACTGTGCACATCTTTCAGTGGTGATTGCACTTGGCTGACATGTCATGAGGTTATTAAGAGGGAGGGAGAATAGACCTGATGAATGCAGGCATAGGTAAGGCAAGATAAAACTAATTTCCTCAGGAAATCAAAGCAAAACGAGCCGAAAGGAAGAAAGAAAAGTTGACTGTAGGGAACAAATATGACAAGTGACCTTGAAAGACCTCTGGCACCTTTAGCTCCTGAGAAGGAACAGTCTGGCAGAAGCCTGTGAGTGTGTGTGTGCACACCAGGGAGATGAGGGGCAGTCGGAGCTGTAAGCAACATTTTTTGTGGATCAGTAAAAGTATCAGGAGTATAATATCCCTTGCATTTCAGATACATTTCAGGGTCTGTGACACTGCTGGCTTGATCAGCCTTCATCCTTAACCTGTCTCTGAGTTGTGAGGAGTTCCTCAATATCAGGAACTCGCCAGTTAAATCCTGTGCATGCATTGGAACATTAAATTTTCCATTCCTCAAAAACTAAGTGATAAATATCAAGGGGCAAGAAAACTAGATTAAACTCAACTCCTGGACAGCATAAACACACAGGAAGATGGATTGCAGAGACTATAAACACACCTCTTCGTGTGAAATACTGCTCTTACACAGAGGAGTGGCTCAAAATTTGCAGAAACCACCTCTGTTCAGAACTGAAGTAGAAACCTACATGATCAAGACTGGAAATTGTTTGCTTTGCATTGATACTTTCTAGATAAACTCTTAGACTAGAACAATTCAAAAGCCAAATGTATGTGTGTTGTCCTTCGGAACCAAAAAATGATCAAGACGTGAAAGATTTGAGATGGTTAAATGTTTCCTCCAGAGCCTGGGGATTAACAGTCTGGGCAAGTAGCAGAGGAGAGAAAAAAAAAAAAAAGTAAAATAAAAGAAGGAACTCTTAAGTGACCTGACAAGGGAAACTTAAATCTTATTTTTAAGAGGTTAAGTTGTACTAAAGCTTGAAAAATTAAATCCACAGCTGTCTCCGGAGGACTATATCTCACTGAGAAAGCTTCAAGTAAGTTTATCATGTATCCAACACCTAGACATTGGACCTCAGGGACCACTAGGATAATATTTCCCCTGGATTAGCAAGAAAGCTAGCAAGTGACATTTGTATGAAACGAACTTTTAGTTTAAGGGGTTTTCTTATAAAATGATAAATGAAGAATGAGCACACTGGAAAGAAAAGTTCTTGCAGTTTGTAAATCTAATACATCCCCACTATTTGTTTAAAAATGTACCGTTATCTCCTAAATTAGTTTTATTTGGTGACATCAGTAATTTGATGTTTTTATGTCTGTCATCCTCCCGGTTAGGATCAATGTGTTCTTTATGAGCAACATCTTTAATCTCATAATCCCCTTTATGAGAAATGCTTTTAATTTCAGAGACCATGAACACTGGCACCGAGACAATATATATAAAAAAAAATTCAAGAGCGAAACTGTAGGAAACACAGGATGGATCTGGCACAATTACAGTGCTTTCCTTCTTCTGGCATTCTTCACTACTAGCCAATAAAGCCCAGGATATGTTGGAATGCTACTAATTAACTCACCTCACTATGCCTTGCCATGACAACTGATATGCCCCTGGGTTCCAGGGGAATCTTATGAAACATATGAGATGCTCAGCTGGGTGAACTAAGGACAACTTTAATATGCTAACTTCGAAATCTGAAATCCAGTAGCAAATTGAGTTTTGTACAAAATAAAACTCAGGCATCTACACAAATGCCCATGTTGGAGTTTAGTAGCACAAAGCACTTTTTATTTACGTATTTCACTCTTTCTGTGTCTATATAAAATACACTGGTGTGAGGAAGAGACCACGGGTCCCCACAGCAAAATGCCACTAGTCTGTGGATGGGTTACAGTAATGTAGCATTACCCTGTTCTGCCCACAAAGAACATCAGTGACAATTGTGTTTTCCAGTTCTATAGAAAATCCTCAGTTACACACCTATGTGCTTCTCTGTGCCTGCACAGATGCACATGTAGGAGGTGGAATGAAGAAAAAGCACATAGAGCAAAATTAAATGGGGAAAGTGAAAAAGGGGAATTGCTTAAACAGCTTACAGATGGTAACTAAATTAGTTGAAAGCCAAAGGATTGTTTTCTCAACACACAGCTCAGCAGCACTGTAAAACTTCCATTATTGTAACCCAGAAGCTGCTGAGAAACAGTAATTTCAAGGCCTGAACTCCTGGGCTCTCGTATTTTCTTACCCATGGGCCAGCCACACCAGCCCCTGTTTCTTCCTTCCCCCAGTGCTTTCCAGGCTCCTGGAAAGCACAGCTGGAAGGGTGAAAGAATATTCTTCACCCCATGTTCTCTTCCACCTCTCTGTTGCCACCCCATACACCTTGTTTTGAACACCATCACCATCCTCCTCTGACAGTCTCTTCCAGGTGCCCCAAATGCTCTCCTGCCTTTCCTTCACCAAGCAGGGCGAAGGGGCAAGTGCACTAAATCCAACACAAGTTCAGCCTCTCCTGGGTTCCTTCCATGACGTAAATAAATGAGCATCAGGGCAGACCCTGTGAAAGGATTCACTGTACACTCACCCACATTCTCTTTTTTAGATTTAAACTCCTGATATAAGACTGGTAATAATGGGGAAGTATCAACTCATAAATCCTACGGTAAGTCATTCCATGTGTTAAGTGCTATCCCACTAAGATTTTATGCTTTATTTCAGGTCTGAATTCATCTAGCTTGAATGCCTCTCCTTGTACTTCCACTCTGCTACACTCCTTATGTGCTTTGGCTAAAATTAGGTGGAAATAAATACAAAAATACTGCTATCTGTAAAAGTAGAAGGGTTTTCCCTGATATGAAGAACAATGCTGGTGCTGTCCACGACAGTTTAAAAACTTAACAAAAAGTGTTGTGCAAAATCTTCACTTTTTAAAGGAAATAGCCACTGTCTGAGGTATTTAGAATAAATATTTAAAACTTTATATTTCCTTCTTGAATCCATTTGAAATGAGGTAAGTCAAATGTCACCAGAGAAACACCACTTCAGCTGAGGTACTCATTCCTTGTTCTCCCTTTGCATTTTTGGACAAAAGCTGAAAAAAGGGCAATTACTGTTGTGCAAAGTAGAAACAATTTGATGATCACATGCAGAATCTTTTTTCTTTTGAAGGGGAGGAATTCCTGATTTATGGTGAAATATAGACTTGTTCAAGTGTAAAAGAGACCCCTCCTTGAAAACACTTTAGCTAGTGCTTAACTTTATTACTGTGGCAAAATTAAGCATGTGCTTGAGTGGTTGCAGAGTCAGAACCATAAAATGTCACAGCCTTTATAGCTATGAGTCTGCTTTCTGCCTGCTGCATCTAATAAACATTAAGAGGTGAAATTCTGTCCCTACTGGGGTCAGTGGTAAACTCTCATTGATTTCAGCAGAACCAGGATGTTGCACAAGAAATCTCCATCATTGTCATTAGTGGTCTCAAGATGTCATGAACAGAGAGAGGCCATCTGCTTGTTCTTGTATGGACACTTCTATATTTAATCTCTTTGGGCTGTTTGTGAGAAAATTAGGAGAAATGGAATATCCAAACCCTAGTGCAGCACAAATACTGAACATGCAAATCCAGAACATACAGACAAAAGGTGTGGCACTTGGAGATGTGGTTTAGGGGTGGCTTTGGCAGTGATAGGTTTATTCTAGGACTCAATCTTAAATGTCTTTCCAACCTACATGATTCTAAGATGCTGTGAAAATATACAACATGCTCTTTCTCTCAGAAGAATTCCCTCTTAAAGGATTGGTCTCAAGTCAGGCACTGGAAGCCCATGTAGATGGTTACTTTACTACAACTCCAGCTCCTTCTGGAGCTTCAAGGCCATCAAAGAAGAGCAATTCCATGGAAGGCAGCAATTCTGATTTCAATAGGCCAAAGGAGAAAACAACACACTCTGCTCTACAGTCAACAGTTAAAAGAAAACTCCTTGAAGAGGTCTGCTTCTTTTCACATCTTTAGAGGTTTCTTTTTACATCTGAAGCAAGGAAAACCTACAAGTAATTTTCTTCCCTGGTTAGAATGAGTTGCAAATTGATGCATTTACTTAGCTCAGTGTTGGATTAAATAGATTATAAAATACAAATCAAGCTCTTAATGGAGAATCTTGTTTTCATTTTTGTGAAGGCTCATGTTCAAGAATAACAAAAGCACCCAGAATTTGCCAGCATGATCATGTGTCACTCTGAAAATGCCCTTCTCTTGTGCAGATGTCCCTGCCACTGCTGATCAAAAAGGCATTCAAGAATCGCCTCGATCTGTGCTCCAAGATTAATTCCATCCAGAAGAGTTAAGCCAGACTTTCCCTTTACATATCAGATTTTGCTTTGCCTCATCTCACTTCCTCCTCCCAGTATAAGCTTTTAAGCCCAGGGTTTATTACCTCTACTTGTCAATCACTTACTGTGTGACAGCACATCAGAACAACATCATCTCCATCCCCCACTGAGCTGCACAGTCTAATCACCTAACACGTTTCCCTGGAAGTCATCCCTTCAGAGTGCTCTACTTTATTTTAACTAATAAAGAGTCTTAAGGAGTTTTATGCATAGTTCATTTTATAGGGTCTAAGAAAATATCCCAAATTCACGATTTTTCCTTTTAAAACCACAGAATTCTTTTTTTCTAGAGAGCAAGATGCAATCTTCGATGGATAGATTACAAATCTCAGGGTTGCTTTGGTTTCTCAACTCCACAAGACACAAGAGATTAGTCTATTACATTTTAACAATTCCATTTGCTACAGAAAAACATGTTGGTTATTTTGTTTGATTTTTTTTTTTTCACGGTGATATAAAAGAAACCAGTCCCAACGCATTTTCAACATGCAGTCATGTCATATACCAAAGGCTCGTTGAAGACAATGGAAACATCTTTTTTGACTTAAAAATCACTGCTAGTATCAGTACTTTTCAGTCATAAGAGAAGAAACAGGAAGGAATAAAATCAGGTTTACCATGAGGCAATGTGGTGGGTGTTGCTCCAATGTCACTGAGTGTATTCTGTCCATCTGGTTAATAACATCTGTCTGCACCTTGACCAAAAAAATATAAATTTGGGGGGTTTTGCATAAAAATGTTGTGAATTACTTCATCTGTGCTTATTCTACCATTTACTTATAAATATACATATACACATACATACATATACCATATGAGAACACTCCACAGTTCTGTCTTTACTCATGTTTTTTACCCAGCTGCTTCACTCCTCCTGCCCAACTTCTCTTCATGCAGCTTCCTCCACCATTCTCTCCCTATTCTGATTTTCTCTGCAACTCCCATGCTCTTTCACACCCTTCCTCCCTCACGGCAAAAATTCTCTTCTTCAACCTGACTCCAGAACAATAATTCTTACAACTGTTCTAAGAAAAAAACCAAACTACTCCAAAATCACCCTAACAAAAGAAAAAAGTAGAAACACAAAGATCTTGTTTCTTCTGCTTGCAACTTGATCACCATTCTGCCCCAAATACATCCCTCTCTTTCCTCCTCCTCACATATACTCCTGCCATGCAGGTGAGGGGATCTCCAGAGTCTCGTCCCATAAATCTCATCACACTATAAGGGAAGGGATGTAAGGAAATTGTGCAAAACAACATCAGAAATTCAGAGCAAGGCTGTAGAACAAAACCGCAGGCAGCATGTGCTCTACAATTTAATTTTAAAAGAATCTACCAAGCAATACATGGGTTTTGGTGTTTATACCATGTGGTTTTCTAAACCCAGCATCAACTGGTTGTCACTGACCAACAGAATGATCTGATCTTGGCAGTGCTGGTGGCTCAATCCCTGCAAAGCTGAGGTATTTCACTTGGACTCTGTCAGGCTGAGATAGGCTCTGCTGTCCCTTCAGGTCCTGACAAACAGACAATTTTAGCCCAAACATCATGGCACACTTAACTGGAATAAATGTTTCCTTACTCATATTTTTGAGGTCTCACATTCTTTTGTATCATTCTCATCTTGTAATCTTTGACCTACTTTCCATAGGTGTCTAAAACTATTCTCCATTCATAGCCATATGTGACCAGATAAACATGATAAATTCATAGTGAAATAAATGGAGATTGTCAAGTACTTAGTGCTCAGTAAATATCAGACTATTTATATGGCTTCAGAGTTTAATGTTTGGCTTATGCTTATCTGGAGAGCTGCTGAAATCACTGGAGAATTATCATTCTGATTAGGTAGCTGTATTTTTTTTCTTTATGACAGTATTACTGTGATAAAAATAGAATAAGCATAGTAACAAAGGTGGTGTGCTCTAGCAATGTTTTGTAAATTCATTGCACTAAGGTAGCACTTCATATTCCTCAGGGTACTTTCTTTTTCCATTTTCTGTTAAAACAAAGGCAGGGCACTGTGCAGATACCACAGAATATTTTATTCTACTTGGTTACAGATTATGAAAGTATAAAAATTCTTAGTCTTTAATAGGATCAGTAGACATTAAGTATTTATGCTTATCATTCTGCCACAATAAAAGCAAAAGCTTTGGTGTCTATTATTTATTTCTGTATTACCCCTACAACTCTGGGTAGACAGAATTTTCAGTTGTGTGTTACGGGGCAGTAAAGAGCACTCCAGAAAACTACAGCCCATTAAAATCCTTTCTGATACCTCCTGGACATGATGCTGTTTGCTTGTTCCTTAGAGAGGCTTGGAAACAAGATAAAGGGACAGAGGATTCGGGTGCTGGCTGAACAGTGTAACTTTTCCAACATGGTTTTGGATTTGCAGCCACTTTGCCTGAGTCTGGAGCTACAGCAGTATCATCATCCCCGTGCTCTCTGTGTGTCAGTGGCTGAGCAGCAGTGCTGCTGACCCAAAAGGAAGATTATGTTTCAAAACACCAAGGCTGCCTTAAAGCTGGGCTTAGCCAAGAGCTGCTGCTGAGGACCAGTGACAGCTCAGATGGCCATAATGGGGCAGGACACCACAACAGCTCTTCTTCAATCCTCCTCTAAATACTGCACAGAGAGTCTGGAGCATCTCTTATGAGGAGAGACTGCGGGAGCTGGGACAGTTTAGTCTGGAGAAGAGAGGGGATCTCATCAATTTGTATAAATGTCTCAAAGGGAGGTGCCAAGAGGATGATGCCGGACAGTCTTCAGTGGTGTCCAGTGACAGGATGAGGAGCAATGGCCATGAACTGAAACACAAGAAGTTCCACCTCAGCATGAGGAAGAAGTCCTTTGCACTGAGGGTGATGGAGGAAGCTGTCCAGGAAGGTTGTGGAGTCTCTCTCTCTGGAGACATTCCAAACCCACCTGGATGCATCCCTGTGTCACCTGCTCCGGGTGACCCTGCCTTGGCAGAGGGGTAGGCCAGGATCATCTCCAGAGGTCCCTTCCAACCCCAGCTATGCTGTGATCCTGGGAACACCAAGTGCCCTCACTCCTGCTGCTCGCAGTGTCCTGAAGCACCTCTCACCACAAACAGCTTCCTGATTAATTGAAAGCCCATTTCATGATCTGTCAGGAGATGGCAGTGATGCATATCAATTTCAAAATAATAAGCATTAAATAAATATAAAAGACTAAGTAAAGGGTACCAACCGGCCTGCCTCCACTGTAGCTTGAGTTCGGGTCAATCCTTACTCTCGGCCAAGTCTCTACCAGCTTGAACCATAGCTGATCATGTTGACGCCCAGAAACGCAACGTCTCAAGTTTAGAAACTTAACTGTTGTGTAGATATTTAGAGGGAAAACCCAGCTTCTTCCGTTCCTCTCCTGATCCCTCGTACGCGAGCAGCCCGTGAGGGGCCAGGGCCCGGCGGGGCAGCGCCTCCCCCGCGCCTGCAGGGGGCGCTAACGGGGAGGGAAAGGCGGGGAGGGCGGCGCGCGTGCGCGGGGCTGGCGGCGCGTGCTCAGAGCGCGCGGGCGGG
>VZRO01004645.1:1087143-1158610 GCA_013397915.1 Daphoenositta chrysoptera
AGGCAGAGAGATGGGGTGGGTGCTGCTGGGGGGAAGGTGGGAGTTTGGAGGGGTTCTCTAGTCTGTGGACGGCTGTGGTGGCATTTTATGGTGTGTTGGGGATGAGGCACTGAAGCGACAGCAAGTTGAGAGGAGAACAGATGCTGTTAGGAGATGAGGGAGGAGGGCCACTGTGTATTAGGTGTTGGGATGGGGCAGGTGGCTGATTTGGGGATCAGGGATGGGATAAGAGACAGTAAAGGGAGCAGCCAGGAGACATGGACTGATTCAAAGGAGAGTTTAAGAGTATGTCATGGCAGATTGGGCAGGACAAGTGACATGAATGGAAGAGGTAACTGTGGTGTACAAAGTGTATGGTCTGGGTTTGATGTTACAGATGTGATGAATGAATGGTGCCTTTTATCTGTTTGACAGTGCGATCAGTCAGCCTACAGAATAGGGCCTGAGTTGGCAACTGTAGGATCTCTGTCCTGCAGTTGTTTCAGAGGAAAAGTGACTCAATCCCAAAAGATGCCAGGTCATCTAGGCCTCTGTTCAGATGTGATGTGTGAGCAATGTCACTTCCTCCTATCGTGCAGGTGATTTTATCCATCATGTCTTGAATCCTAAGGTGTTCTTGGTCTTCTCTTGTTTTGTTCTTCCTTTCCAGTTAATTTGCAGAATTTCCTGTTTAGACTGGCTAGCTTTTGCTTTTTCTCCTCTTATGTGCCACATATTAAGAAACAGTGCAGGGAAAAAAACCCTCCTGATAATCTTTGAACATTAGTTCTGTCATAACAGTGCTATGATGGATAAAAATCAAATGACCATGCTTAACTAAATCAATAGCTGCATCTTTAGAGTAGTGCCTGTTTTTAGCCTTGCATGTTCAGTTTGTGCCGTCTTATGTGATTTTGGAGGAATCTTTGTTTTGCAGTCATCCTTGCAACAAGTGTTGTTTCCTCTCCTTTTTGGGAGCACAAACCCAAAACTACCTGCTGTGCTGTTAAATGTGACTGGGCTGGTGTGCAAGTCTGGTACTCCTCTGCTCCCTGTTTCCCTCTGTCATCCTCCATGAGCACTCCCCCTCGCACCAAATCTGACTTGCTGGGATTTGTTAATGGATTTTCAGCCTTACCCACGTGTGCCATTTGTCACACTTTTCATTAGGATAGTTTGCTTTTGCTTTTTCCCTCTAAAGGAATTAGTTAATAAAGAATATTAACACTCCAGCTTTGGTTATGTGAGCTCAGCTTGTCCAGCTTTTGTCTGTAGAAAAGGCCTTCCTCTTTTAAACCTTGAACTGAACTACGTTCTTGTTGACAAAGCAAGCAATGAAGTGAAAGGACAGGCTGATGTGCATGAGAGCTCCCCAGTGCATTGCTGCTTCTACTTGTTATAATGTTTGTAGTTTTAAATGTTTTATGAAGTGATTTACAAATTCAAGATGTGTAGAAAATCCGTAAAAAATATGTTTGTAGATTTGGGGGAGAGGAGGGTTTTTTTCTGTAAATAAAGATTTAGCTTGTGATGCTGATAATCTGAATGCAGTGCTTTTGAAATGAAAAACAACTTCAGTGGCTGGGGAGTACATTTTTAGTGTAGGTCGTCAGGTATTTCACAAGTTAGGATTTTCAGAGAGGGAACTTGGCTGTGCATTGATTTGTGACTTCATTAGCTCAGAAATGGCTCAGGCAGAGAGCATGATTCTCAGTGTGAGAGGGCAGAAAATCTCTGTAGCTGTAAGTTGTTCAGTTTACCCATCTGTCCCTCTTAAGGAAAAAATTAAATTTGGGAAGTCCTAAAAGAGTTTAAGCAGTCTTAAGCTAAAACTCTCCTGGTTGCTAAGCTTATCAGTGGTTTACTGTTGCCAAAAGGAGGAGGTTTCACTCCTTCTTTTCCCTGGTGATAAATAGGAAGTGCTGTTCCTTTTCTATAGGCAACTTTAGTTCTGTTACACGTTGAAAAGCTTCCTGTCTCCAAAACATGGAGAGTTTTCTGTTGGATTGCTGGAATTGACTATGACAGGGATTGAGGAGCCCTCATGTTGCAACTCCAAGGTGACTGCCAGGATCAGGGAAACATGGGAAGTTCTAGTCCTTCTGGCAATGATGAGCTGTTAGTTCAGATTTATTCTTGTAAAACTTTACCAAACCCCTGTTGTCTACCCTTCCTTTTCTTTATATCTCTAAATATTACTAAGCTGTCACTAACCAGAGCTTTGACTGTCAGGAGCCTGAGAGTTTGTAGTTGGCATCTCCTGATAGATCTTAATATGGGAGAAATATATTTGGAGGTGGGGAGTGAGAGCTGGATTCTTTTGAAATAGATTTGCCATAAGCTTTCTGTCCTGCAAGACTGGATCTTGTGAGAACAGAGAACATACTGTAATGAAACATCTGCATCAAGGTACTGTTAAAGGGGAACAAACCCAAGCCTCTTCAAAAAATCTCAAGTCATAAATGGAGTTTTGCTATACCCTCATGGAAAATGTTACTCTCTGGCAGCGAGATATATTTGCTCTGTAGCTTTATGTCCTTGCAAGGCTGGTAGTTGAACTGGACTCTTCATTTCCCACAGCAGACTTCTTGGTGGTTTGTGGGGTTTTTGGCTGTATCTCAAGACAAAGGTATTTTTTGGAGTTGTATTCTGCAGAAGGGAAAGTGGACACCAGAGTAGCTGGGTAGATGGAGACACATTTCAAACATTTTCTGCTGAGAGTGGTTACACCACAGGCTGCATCTGGATTTGCTGATATTTCCAACTCTATGAGGTTGAGGTTGTTTTCCCTGATCTAATTGACCCAATGCCACAGCTACCTGCTATCTCCTGGCTGCTGATATGACTACTGCTGAAGCCACTTGTAATTCTCCATATGGACATAATCTGTCTAAAAATCCTTAATGTCCAACAAAAACGCACCCCACGTCCCAAAAGCCAAATCCACATTTTGGAGGTGTTTTTAATCTGCAGTGGTTTAGCAGCCTGGTTTATGGCATGACTGTACCTATTCAATTGGCAGTACCAAGTGGAAAAGGGACAAGTATCATCTTTACCAATAAATAAAAACTGTGTATTCTCTGGATGTGGTTCTGCCACTGCTTGAAAACAGAAGTGAGGTGTATTTTCATACATCTGAGCCTTTCCTTGGGACCCTTGTAGGACACAGAATTGTTGGCACAAAGGAGGGAAGAGCAGGACAGGCCCTTTTGGCATTGACATGCCCCAGAGTGCTTCCCTGGAGAATTCTTTTCCCAAGTATCTGTAGCTGTAGAAAAGCAGGTAGACATGATTTATATCTTTTGATGGGAGCTGTAGAGTTTTGTAATCCCCCAAGCTTGGCAGCAGGCACAATGAGGTGAAGAACAGTAGCAAAGAGGTTTGTGCTTCAAGAGAGAATAGTTAAATTGAAATACAAATTATTTGTAATTCAGTCTTGTAGAATTTTAACTACTAAGAGTTAGCCAAGAGAGTGACAAAAAATTTCTATTTTTAAATTACTCCACTAAGTGAAGGCCATTAGACAACAATTTGTCAGTACTGGCAAGGTTAGGGGGAATCAGATGGGAAATTCAACTGCTTGGTGAAAGGCACCTTTTGTTCCTTGTGGCAGTGTGGGACAGGGTAACTTTGATTTCTTTCCTTACCTGATTTCTCTGACTAAGGCTTGACCAGTGGCTTGGATGTTTCTGTACTACAGGTAATAGTCAAGAATATGCCACTAACACCAGGCTTTGGTACAACTGTGTGGGATGGAATATGGTATGGAAGGAGAGCAGTACTTGGGTTTAGGGTCTGAATAGAACAGGAGGCAGGTAACTGATTTCTGCTCTGGTGTGTTTTCTGAGCTTCTCATTTAATCTTTTTTTTTCCTTCTCTTTATGACAGGAAGGTAAAAGGAGGTAACATAGATGTGCATCCATCTGAGAAAGCCCTCATTGTCCATTATGAAGTGGAAGCAACAATTCTGGGAGAGCTGGGAGACCCCATGCTGGGGGAACGCAAGGAATGTCAGAAAATGTAAGGTCATAGCAAGATGATAGTTTATTTTGATCTTCATAGTCATAGATTCAGTAACTCAAAGTATTATCTGCCTCTAAAAAATTGTAGGCTATAATCTTTATGCAGCTTAGTGCTGGGCTAGCAGAGGGTTTCAAAGCCAGGAAATAACACGTGCCTAGGAAGGTTAACATCTGAAACACATGTTGTAAATTGCTTTTCAGCCATGTCCTTTAAGGTGTTTTGTAAAGAAAAGTGATTACTCCTGTTTTACATGATGGGTACTTGAGGCAGAGAAAAGTAAAGTGATTGTTTCCTGTGCAAATGGAAGTTCATGTTGGAGCAAGAAATATCATTGCAGGAACCTCCTGACATCCTTATGCTCCACCTGTTGGCTCTCCTGTTGTTTTGATCTGCCCCTACCCAACCAATGAATTCACTACAGTATCTGCATTTTACTTTTGCCTGGTAATTTCTTTCAAGGCCATTAAAATATTCCCCTCTGGAAAAGCCCAGAGAACTATCAAAACTTCAGTTTTTAAGCTACAAGGTTGGACCTCTTCTAGGGGGGTTTTATCTGTATACTGATTTATTTTTGAAAATTTGAGCTGAAGTGGCTAGCTGTCTGAATGCATATAAGAAGAATAATTGGGGGGAAAAAGAAGAGAATCCTTAAATTGTCTCAAATTTCTGAAGATATCAGAAGCACTCTTCTGTCATCAGATGCAAGCATAACTTGCATCTGCAAGGTGGTGGAATTCCTTTTTGTTCCACCCTGTTGTTAATGCCCACAGAGATTTCTTACTGCCCATTGCTGTGGACCTGGCTGCAGATCTGCCAGAGCTGTGGGAGACTCCTGGCACAGCAAAAGAGCCTTCCAGTGCAGACAACACCCAGAACTGTTTTTCATTTGGGACTTTTTTGTGTGCAGTACTCCTTTGTGGTCCTGTGCACTTTTTATGGAGTATATTGCAAATCAGTTACTGTCTTTTGTATCTAAGATGGTTGTAAGGGATCTGTTCATACAGCTGCATTTAATGTTGCTGCTTGTCAGCTCATGGACAGTTACGCTCCATCAAGTGTGTTTGACAGTGGCTTGCCATTTGGAGTTCAGAGACACCACTTTGACATGAAAGGCACAAGCACTGGGTATACCAGGATCATTCTGCTTCAAGAAATTCATGTCTGTGTAAACATAATCAAAGGACTGAAGATAAAAAAAACTTGAAAACTGAAAAGAGACTTGTCTGTCTTGCAGAATTCGGCTGAAGAGTCTTAATGCAAATACAGACATTGGTTCCCTGGCTCGAAAGGTTGTTGAAGAATGCAAGCTCATTCACCCCTCCAAGCTTGGAGAAGTAGAACAGCTGCTGTACTACCTGCAGAACCGCAGAGATGCCTCAGCAGGAAAAGGTAAAAAATACATGCACAAAGTAGCTTGGGATGGGGGTCCCTCAGCCTTGAACAACTGCTGTTTTCTAGCTGAGATCCCAATGTGCCTGATGAGTTCTCTGGGGATAGTGATAGTAGGGAAGATGTATGCTTTAATCACACTTGAAAAAAATTACGGTCATGGAGTGAGAGTGGAGGAAATTACCTTTCTAACAACCAAATTTATTTTATTATTTTGGTTAAACTTAGTATTGATGCTTCTTACTGGTGCCTTTGTGCTTTAGCAGGACTTGAGAGGTATAGATTCTGCTATTTGGTGCAGCCTCTTCATTTTGAATCTGCACTTGCAGTGACATCAAAAGTCTCTGTGAGGATCTTCCTAGAAAGATCTCTGCCATCACCTCTTGCAAGGGTGGGTAGTGTGCCTAGGCTGAATTTGGGCTGTGTGTAAAGCTGGAGACTTTCAGAGCCTGACAAGCTTTGGTACGGTGTAGCAGACAGTTTGGGGTATTTCTCTCTCATCTTGTCATCTTAAGTTCCTGGCTTCTTGGTGGTCCTATTTATGTTTTAAGTTTACCTTAAACTTTGTACTCTAGGTACAGTTTAATATTTGACATTAGGTCCTACATTACCTTGTGGTTAGTAAGGTTTATTGCAACCATGAAATGGTAAGCTTTCTTCTCGAGCTGAATTCCTAGTGAGACAAGTTTAAAACAAAGATTTCTGTTATATATGTGGTTTGACTGTAAGCACTTTGCATGTTTTACCCTCTTTCATGCTGCATTTCTGTGTCTTGGTGTGTCACAGGGCACAAGTAGAATCAAAGCTGCTGAGGTGTCTCACTGTGGAAGTGAGTGTTGCCACTCTGGGCTTGCTCTAAGGTTTATTACCCTCTGTCTCCCCAGCTGATGGGGCTATAACTGATCATTTAGACTGGGTTCTCAAAAGGTAGCCGAGGGTTTGCTTTACTCCTTAGGGACTGTTCAGCTTCAGAAAGCTGTATTAGTCTGGCAGGTCAGCTGGTCAAAAGGACTTTGACCTTGATGTAACTAGAGTGTTTATTATGAAAACACTGGATATATGTTTGGTCTGTGGATGTGTGTAACTTAACTGCACCCATGTCTTTTTCTTTATAGAAAAGAAAGAGAAAACCAGCAAGCCAAAAGATCCACCCCCATTTGAAGGAACGGAGGTAAATATTGGTGTTAAAAGAGAAATGCAAACCTTGTTTACTACTTCAGTAAGCAGTTATAAAAGGGAGGAGGGGAGAGGAAATACTGAATTCTTGTGTTTTTCTGCTTCTTGTTTTTTAAACAAAGAACTTGATTCGGAAATATTGCACAATGGAAAAAAAATCTCCATAAAGGGTAAAATATTTGACTTGCATACTTGCCCCTCCAAGTATAGCACACAACAGGACAGCCACTGAGGCCTTGAACATCGGACAGGACGCAAAGTCATGTCTGAGTATCCTTTGTTTTTAGGAATTTTATTTCCTCAGATTTCTTGGTGCTCATTGGCAGTGATTCTGCATATGTTGGGGTTTTTTAACTTGTATTTTATTTTTGCCTAAGATCTGTGCTCAGAAGCTTAGTACCCTTTTGTCTCACAACTGAATAATGTTGTGATTACTGGTGTTGAATTGCCATCTCTCTGTGAAACCCTTGCTTCTGACTGCTTTCAGATTGATGAAGTTGCCAATATCAATGACATGGATGAGTACATTGAGTTACTGTACGAGGACATTCCTGACAAGGTGCGTGGCTCTGCCCTCATCCTGCAGCTGGCCAGGAATCCCGATAATTTGGAAGAGCTTCTTATAAATGGTAATTTTAAAACCCAATGGTAATTTCTCTTTGATGTGCTGTTAATTTGTCCAGGGAAAAGTAGTTCACCTTTAATTTGGGATTCTCTTTAGTTTGTTAGACTCTATTTCTCCATATATAGTAAGGTGGCCATCAAAGCCCAGTTGGGTCTCTCTACAAATGGATGCTGCTCAGACTGGTCTTAGATGGGCCTAATACTGAAATCTACCTGGCCTCTACAGGCTTCAGCTTTTTTTTTTCTGATCCTTGTTATTTTGATGCTAAATTAACTTCAGCTGGCATTACTGCTGGAGATGAGAATGTATTGTTTTATTCTGTAGATTGGGAAACTTGCCTTGAAAAGGAGATTTGAAGGCTGACATAAGTTGGTTTTGTAATTTTCTTTACTTGCCCCTTTTGTCTCTTTTGCTGAGCCCTTATGCCTTCACATTGCTTGAGTAAATGATGACTTCAGTACATGCCCATCTTGCAATATCACCAAGGAAGATGGAATGGGATGGGAATGGTGAGCCATGAAATAATGGCATGTCCCTATGAGCTGTTGAAAATATTTTAGTGCTTCGTGTTCCCAGTTGCTGCTCTTCTCATTCTGATCAAGTAACATGGTGTACCTGAAGAGAGACTAGATAGGGGAAGGTGAATGGAAAAGTGAGATGAAATAAGACAAGGAGAAATATAAACCAAATTATTAAATAATACGAAGTTCATTGGGGGGAAAAATAAATAGAAAGGTGGATAAGAAATACGGTCTGTCAAGGTGGAATTTAAAGGAGGGTTGAAAGTGAAAATTATCGTATTTTAGGTGGGGGACACAATGTAGTATGGAACACAGAGCTGGCAGAGGCCACAAGGTCTGAAGGTTAGTGGTAGTTTTAAGATGACTTCTGTGTGTGGTTGCAGTTTCCTTCCATGTTGTCGTCCCTTAAGGTTTGTGACAGGATGACCACCCAGGGTACTCTCTAGTTCAGTACAGTTTCTAAACAGAACTTGTGAGCAGTGATGCCTGTTAAAGTGAAATACCTGGGGAAATCTTCCACTAGAAAACTGATATATGTAGAATAAGGTGTATTCAAATTCTGAGGCTCACAAAATAAAAATGAGAGACACAAAATATTGGTGCTTCTCTAAATCTTGTTTCACTTCAGAAACTGCCCTGGGTGCATTGGCTAGAGTGCTGAGGGAAGACTGGAAACAAAGCATTGAACTGGCTACCAATATAATTTACATTTTCTTCTGCTTTTCAAGGTGAGTGCAGAGTCCCTGGGTTTAGGAACATAAAGAATGTAGCTCTGCTTAGTGGCTTTTCATTTGTTTTCTGCACTGTGCTACAGAACTTCAGTGAAACAGGAAAAACAGACAGAAACACCCTTGTCAATTTTATCACTTATTACAAAAAGAACCCTCATGGTGAGGCAGTTTGTAAGAGAGCTGGGAAGAAGCTAGTAAAGATTCTGACTCACAGCTTTGTGTCAGAAATAAAGGTGGCTGAGCTGCCACCTATAATTTCCATCAGCACTCCTACAGAGAAGAAACAGTGTTCAAAACTGAAGTGAGTGCTTTCTCTTCCTTAGCTATGCCAGTGTTTCAGCATACCCTGCCTAGAAACAATTCAAGCAGAATTTGCATTTACCTTGTTTTCAGGTCTCTATTGTATTTCTGGTGAGGGGAGAGTACTCTGAAGCACTTGCAGTATAGAAGGCAGGGCTGAGGGGAAAACCTTTTCCTTTATGCATGGAAAACTGGAATGTGTTTTTATTCTGACCTGGAACAACAAACTGTTCCTTGTCTTTCTACAAGTTGAGAAAATATTCATGTTTTTCAGAGATTGTTCTTGTTTTGAACTAATTTTCCAATTGGGAAGTGCTATAATGGGGCACACAGTAAATACCTTTTTTAATATTTCATGTGGTGCAGTATCGGGTCATTGCCAGCATAGATGTCAAAATAGATATGGAGTTATTGGCATTTATTCCTCACAAGTATTATTTCTTCAATGTAGTTTCTCTCAATTTCATGGAATAATCACACATTACAAAATTGGAGCTCTGTGTATGAATATCATAGACCATGAGCTGAAGAGACATGAGCTTTGGCAGGAAGAACTTGCTAAAAAGAAGAAAGCTGATATCCTTTTGATGTTCTGGCATATCTTGATGGCTTCTGACTTGTCTTGATAAGTGTTGTTGGGTTATACAAGATAAGTATACAGCACCTTCTGTAAAAGCAGTAGAATTTACTAGAAAGTGCAAAATACAATTGTAGATATAAAAAAGCCCAAGAGTGATGAGTTTGGGATGCTGAAGAGGTTAAGCTGAAGCTACTAAAGCAACACAAGAAAAAAAGTGTTGTATTTTGTCAGTAATATGTCTTAAAACAGATGTGCTGCTTATTAGGGTGTAATATATCCCGGCCTAGAAGGAGAGAAGAATCCTGGCCTGGATTACAGGTGTAGGAAGCTGTTACTGAGGTAGTCTTGACACTGGGTATTCCATAGATCTCTTGCTTTTAACTAATGACTGAGTAACACTTTTGAGGACAATTGTCATCTAGCCTGTATAACTTTTCTCTGAACTCCTTAACTTCTGCAATTCACTTGATGAAGATCCTGAAAATCAAACCCTGAAAAAGGATTATGAGAAAACTTACAAGAAGTACAAAGGGCTGGTTGTCAAGCAGGAACAGCTGCTGAGAGGTACCAAATCCAAATAGCAAATTATTTTGTTATTGGTCAACGTGGCTGAGGGATTCAGTTTGATTCTTGTTATAACCAGGATGTTTTAAACCTACTGAATGTGTGGATGAATATGGAAGAGTGTTGCCAAAGAATAGGAAGAAGACAAGTGCTTAATCAGATTGTTTGACACTATTAATAATTTTAGAAGCCATTTGTCAGAAGAAGAGGAAGAGCAGAAGTGATCCACTTTGCTTTGCTCATGATGTGGGTTTGGGAGGAGTTGGGTATTTGGGTTTTTTTGACTTTGCCTAACTTAGCTTGTACCTGACTCATTGAATAGATTTCATTCTAGCTCAGCTTTTGTACTAAAATACACTTAATGTTAGATTGAAATTATCTGAGTGGCAAACCTTTCCTGAGAGGGGCTTTTTAATGGTTCCTGTTGGAATCGAAATTTAAAAAAATACAAACCACACAACATAAAAAGCTTCTAGTGATTGTAACTTTAGGTTTTTTTCAAAGCCACGATTAGAATGAATCCTCTTAATGCTTTTTAAAGGGGAATAAAAAGCATTCACAGGAAGTTGCCTTCAAAATGCATTGAAAAGGGGGCATAATCCTTCTGAAAGTCTTGTCTTCAGCATGTAGAGTGTATATAGAGACTTGTTTAGTTGTGTTGGTTTTGATCTGTTGGTATGATTTGTTAGTTGCAATTTACCTGCTCCTAAACCTTGCTGAGGATACTCGCATTGAGCTGAAGATGAGAAACAAGAACATTGTCCACATGTTGGTGAAAGCACTGGACCGGGACAATTTTGAGCTGCTTATCCTCGTTGTAACCTTCCTGAAGAAACTCAGCATTTTCATGGAGAACAAAAATGATATGGTGAGGCTTGTAGCACTCTACTGCAATGCTGGGAAGGTTGGAATTCTGAAAACTTTGTGTGGTTGGAGGGAAGAGGGAGACATCTCTGTTTTCACACTAAGCATCTCTAGCACTGATTATCCTATTTTGTTAAAAGTAAAATGAGAAAAAGAAAAGAAGCACAACATCCAGTCCTAACCTACTGCAAATGTTTTTGAGGAACTGTCATCTCAAACAGAGAATATGATCCTGCTGCAATTAGCTCCTAAGAACTGGAGGCAGTTATTCTTCATAAGCTTTTTTTTTGGTGAAATCATACACTTCTGAAATTATAGCGTAATTTTTTTTTTTGTGACTTCAAGCTCTAGCCTAGTATCTCCTTTACAGATCTTTTAATAGATGCTTGACTTGACCTTTGTGCCTTCATTACAGTTTATTAGATGAAAATGATAAATTTTCCTTATCCAAGAGGTAATCCGAGATCCATGGTACACATAGATTGTGAGATGAAAAGTTCTGTGTGAAAGCAGTAGTGAATTAATTGGACCTTTGCATGCATGTGCACTGAACACTGCAGACAAGAAGCATCTCCCTTATTTATTTATGGTACTTGGTTAGGAAAATAAGAGTTAGCTCTCCAGCCCACTGATTTGCTGGCACACTTTCTCCATTCCATCTGATCTAGTGGAAAGACAAATGAAACAAAGTTGTTGAATTTATTTTATTTCAGAGTGTTCTAACAGTTTTGAAAATGTTGGTATGCTTCAGGTCAGCTGTCAGAGCATCCCTTACTGATAATAAAGACGATACTTTTTTCTCCATGGTATTATTAAGGAAAGCTACCAGTGAAGGAGAAGGTGTTCTGATATTTATATTGGACAATAATACAAAAATGTCAAAGGCAATATGAACCAGGATTTGTTGTGCAGCACCTGATTCTAAGTAAAACTGAATAATCCCTATATTTATAGCACATTCTTTCCTTGGCTGTTCAAGGGCCATATTAAATTCAAAGCAGTGAGGTAGGAGTTCTTGCTATCTGATTGTTTCTGATCAAAGCTGTCCAGTCAGTTGTTTGATAATTGCACTGTGCTGTGTGGGGAGAGCTGTAGTTTCTTTTCTTAGTATTCATTCAGTGTCTTATTTATAACCAGACTAGTAATATACATGGAGAAGTCTGAAGAATACAAATTTTATGTGCCTCCTTCTGGCCAACAAAGGATCTGGGAAACAAAAAATGAATGCATTTAAAAGATTATGTCAAATAAAAGCACAAAAATGTTGCTTAAAACATGATAAAAATGTTCTGAGGTCTTGCCAGTCAATGTTCAGATGTGTTTTCTGGCTGCTAAAGTGAACATGATCTCAGGAACTGATACCACTTCTCAGTTCCTGGATTCCACTTTTTAATTTGAAAGTGATACTTGTTTCAAGATGACTTTCGTGCTTTTATTAAATTAACATGCAATATGGCGTGCCTCTTCTGAGAGCACAGGCACAGTTCTGTCTAGGGGTTCATTTGAAATTTGTAATGAAAGGTCTCAAATTCTTTTTGGATGCCAATTTTCTGTCTTTCTTGGTTGGGTCTGTCTTTGGCTCTACTGGCAGTTGCTGCAGGATTGCTTGTGTTTTAAGTTTAAGTGAGTTCGCTCACCCCCATCTAGTTTTGCAAGTGATGTCTTCGCCACATTCCTGCAGTATTCCAACTGTGAGGAATGTTTCCAAGACCTCTGAACTGTTTGGTTCAAAAGCTTTTTAAATCAATGTTTCCCAGTAACCCAATCTAGAACACTTCAACCACAAAGGCATAAGCAAAGCTACTTCAGATGAAAATGCAGTAACAGTCACTGTTATGGCCAAAAATTAGATATTGAAGCCAAAGTAAGTTTGGGTGGATTATGGACTTTTTTTTCTTGAAATACAGGTTGAAATGGATATTATTGAAAAACTTGTGAAAATGGTACCATGTGAACATGAAGACCTGCTGAATATCACTCTTCGACTCTTACTAAATCTCTCCTTTGACACAGGCCTGAGAAGTAAAATGGTCCATGTTGGTTTGCTTCCCAAACTCACTGCACTCCTGGGTATGTTTTCTTTTGGTCTAACACAGACATTTCAGCAGGGACAGTGGAGCTGTTTGCATCATGATACAATGTGCCTAAAAGTTTCTGTGTTACTTTTGTCTTTGCCACTTCCTCACTAGTCCCAGCTTCTCAACATTTACATCATCTTGTCACACACAGGTTTAAACAGAAGTTTAGAAGATATCCAGAAGGTTTATTTCTAGGTTCTCCTAAACTGTAGAATGAATCTTCCAGTCTTTAAAAATTACTTCAATAGCTACCTGAAAACCACGTGAGCTGACACATGAGTGGTATTTGTAATTCTGGGGAAGCACCTAGGAAAAATAGCCAGAAACTTCACAGAGCCTGTGTACCTCACAGATGGAGGTACAAACTATATATATANGTTTGTTTTTTTCTTTTTAAAGAAGCTTGATATACTTGCTGGCTCTTGTAACTTGTCTAGACAGATAAGAAATCTCCCAATTTTGTTAGTTTTAAGTCTAGGCAGTACTGATTTTTATACTTGCAGCTTGGCAGTCTTGTGTTAAGATCATGTAAGTACATCAGTTACAAGTGAAACTTTTTGTTGTCTCTAGGGGAAAGCCATAGAAACAATAAGGAGTTTGGAAAAAGCAGAGGATTTTTCTATTTGATCATTGTTGTATGCTGGAGTTCTGAGGACAGAGTTTTACTGCTTTTTGTGGGCTCTGGCTGATACTACCTGGAGGCTGCTCTGCTAGATGCACTAAAGGTTTAGCAGGTTTTGACTCTAAGGATTGCTGAGTGGGAATAGAGGATCTTGTCTTGTGTGAATCACTGATGCAAGACATTGCTAAAGTCTTTTGAAATATGCTGACTTTGGGATGTGCTAAATCCGGTGCAGATGGTGTGTCCAGATACTGGCTGGAACAAGGGCAATGCAGTGGTGAATCTGAGCTTTCTCCTCCAGCTTTGTAGTCTCTCAGGATTTTTGGTCTCCTTAATTCTTCTTCAACCTCAACATGGCCTTACTGCTGTTTAGTGAATACCATGAAAACTTACAATGCTTTGGAAGCCTTAATCCTGATGGTGATTATTATATAACAGCTACCTGATACATCCTGAAATGACCTCACATCTTTTTATGCTTTCTGTCCCACAACCATGTTTGCACTGGTCTGAGCTAGGACGATGAAAATTGGCATTTGAAATCACTCTTCTTTATCTTTTTATGCTCAAGACAATGTTATTTGGTAGTAAAGTAAACTGAGAAGTGGAAGCTGATGAGGAAATATCTTTTCTTTGAGAGAGAATCTGTTTAGTTAGTTTGATTCAGCTTGGGTTGTAAGCTTTTTGGAGCAGGAACTTGTCCCTTTTGCTCATACAGCAGATAGTGCTGTGGTCTAAGGGAAACTCCTGTGGGTTTGTCACCCCAGGCAATGGCACAACACAAATCACTGAAGTCCCTGCTCCCAGAAATTCCCCATTTAATATTAGAGTCAGACTGAACTCGCCAGTTAAATATCTGTTTTCTAGTGTCTGTTTATAATGTGGAGAGGAGAATTGCTTTTCAAATGCCATTCTCCTAGAGTTGAAACTAGGCCTGTGTGGAGGCTGTTTAGCTCAGAAGAACTGATTGCTAAAATTGGAGTCTGTTCCTGAAGTGGCTGTTAGGGTAATCTACTGCAAGTCCTTCTGGTACTTCCAGAATATTCACTGTGTGTTTCTTTTCTCATCTTGGAAGTATTCCTCCATTTTATTCTCTTTTTAATTATTATTAATTTTTCATAGAGGCATGTGCTGTTTGCCCTTGCTTCTCCTTGTAGAATTGGTTGGTACTTATTTTTGGTGTGCTAACTAGAAAATCTAGGTAGAAGTATTGTCTATTACTTGTTTCTTTAAGCCATCGGTGTGATCTGTGAGACTCTTCTTGGTATGGTGATTCAAGCAGTTCTCAAATGCATCACTTAGCATATCCTGTCTGAGAGAAGTGTGCAACCTGAATAATAAAACAGCCATGTGCCAGATGCCCCATTTATATGGGTTATTTGGGTATTAGACACACATTACTCAAGTCAGTACCCTTCAGTTTACATTTGCAGGTCATCTCCAAGTGCTAACACAGCACAACAGCTGTTGACAAGTCCCTGTACAACTCCTAATGTCAAGAGGTCAAGTGTGCTGACTCAGCCTCCTGAAATTAAGCATTTGTGCATGCTGGGCCTCTGAGTCTTTAGCACAGGGTTTGAGATGAGTATAAATTAAGTGTAGTAGGTGTTTAAGGGGAGAGTTGAGATTGCAAAGAATTAAAGGATTTGTTAGGCAGTGGTTTAGGGCTGAGCATGGAGGTGGATGCAGTCTGCAGTTCTGGAAGGTGCACTGCTTTCCCAAGGATACTTAATTGGGAGCAGGAAGGCTCTACATGTACGGAGAGGCTGAAGCAGTGGGAATGGACTGGCTTCAACTGAGCTCTCAGGAATGGAATAAGTATGCCATGGGTATAATGGAGAAGGACCATCTTTCTTCCCATTGCACTCCAGAGTGTTGAGGCTGCTGTTGAAAGCGTGGACATGAGAAATTCTGCTTAAGTCGTGGTTGCCATTTTAATTAGCTTTTTCTTTTTAGTGGTGCCAATGCCTGCTTCCCCATGTAGCTGTGCCAGTCAGCACTACTTGCTCGTTTTCGTGGCTTCTCTTCACAAGTCTCAAGTATTGTATATGACAAGACTCCTCTTGCTCCCTGCAGGCACCCAAATTAATCAACTAAAGCTGATCTTTGTTATGCTGTGACTCTCAAAGAGCTGTGTGCAGCTGAGGGAAATTTGGCTTCAGACTTGAGATCTGAAGCTGCAGCAGAGCTGTGGAGGCCTCTAAGATACAGTCTTCTGTGTTAAGGTTTTTCCATACATAAGATGGTTGAGGAGCTATGAAAAGAGATTTCGTTGCTTTGTGTGACTTCCATCCTTTAAGAAAACCTTTTAAATGTTGAATCACTAAGACCCTGCAGAGAATATCTTTTGTTGTGTGGCTTGGTTTTAATACTTAGAAAATATGTTTAGAGGGATCTTTCCTTTCTGTGCCAGTATATGTGAAGTAGGACTTTATTTGCCTAAGGTGAGAATTCATGTGAATTCACCGAGTGGTTTAAACAAGATGTTTGCCTGAAACGTGGAAAACACAGGTTCAGTGTCTCCCAGTCATCCCCAAAGCAGCATGCTACACACTACTCTGTGGAGGTTTGCTTCACTCTTAGGGTTCTTTCATTGTGCATGGCATAATTTGAGGGAAGTGGAGTAGAGGAGTGACTTGCTCCAAATATGGTAGAGTTTGGAAAGGGAGAAAAATAGAGCTGAACTTAAAAACAGGATATAAATCTGCTTTCTTAATCCCTGGAAATGCTCTTCCACTGTTGGACATAAGGGAAATGTTACCCTTTTTCATAATTCTTCCCCTGGATGTGTGATTGGCTTCTGAAGTAAATGCCCTGGCAGCAAACAGAAGAAAACATTGTCTACAAGGAAGAATAAAAACCCCTCACTTTTTGTTTGGACCAAATCCATTTTGTTTTTCAGTTAAGTGGCCAAACCAAAACAAATTTTTTAGTGCAGCTCTCTTAAATATAGGCACAGCTTGTGATTCATACTCTTCTAATAAGGGTGCTATTTTATGCTGCGTCTGATTTGTTTCTTAGCCTTTGTGAAGTGAGACAAATAGTTCCCCATTTGCCATGAGAACAGCAGGCAGTTTGTACAGCAGAGCCAGCTGAGTGCTGCTCTGGGGGTTATGGCAGCTTGCAAACCTCATGGTGAACCCCTGTTCAGAAGCAACTCGAGGCAGCATCCCTGTGTGGTGGGCAGTACTGGCACTCCTGGGTCCTCCCCTCAGTTATCCCTCTCTAAGCATGCATATTACTGGGAATGTTGCAAAAGCTGTTACAGTGGGAACTGTTGCTGCTCAGAGAGTAAAAGGAACAGGTCTGGCTCCATGCAGGGAACAAACATTTTCTAATGATGTGTGTGCTCATCTCCCAGAGCTGCTGGACAGTTCTTAGGTGTACTCAGTACATGTTGTCTTGAAATGCCATTTTCTTTTCCCCAGTGCAAGCCATGCTGAAAGAATGAAACCCCACTATGCTTGGAAGTCAGGCTTAAGTATCTTTTCGGTTGCTTGCAATTACTCTCTGCTTTTAAAAATTGAAGGCTGATTGAACACAAATATTGGTTAACTAAAACATGGGTAGGTCACAAAACAGGACCAGTTGCAAATCAGGCCCAAATGGAACATGGAGTGTAGAAGGGCTGTGCACACAACAGCAGAAGTGCCACACAGTGCCAAGATGGTCAATCTCAAAAAGATTTTAGGTCGTGAGGAACATCCTGGATTATGTTTTCCAGCACATATTACAGTGGCTGAAAGCAATTTGGCTTTGTGGATTTGTGTTCAGAGGAGCGTTTGTTACACAGCACTCTGATACACAGTGTAGGCAGCCCCAGGCAGCAACACTATGGTTTAGCCAGTCACAGATTGTGCCCAGCCTCTCTGCCTTATTAATGTGAGCATCCTGACATGATGCTCTTAATTTCTTGGTGTTCTAAGACTTAATATCACCAGACTGAGAAGCAGTAGCCACCTAATCTTAGATAAAAATTCAAGGGCTGTGCAATGCTTTGCAAAGTCCAAAGTAAGTCAGACTTCCCTGACTTGTTCATTTAAGCTGGAGAAGCCAGAGCAGAGAAGTAGCACTGACAGTCTGATTTAGTCCTCGGTGAAGAGCCTGTCTTTACTGGATTCATTGATAGAATCCTTTCTGGGAACTGCTGAAATTCCTCTGATATTTTTCCATTCTTTACAAGTTGGGTTTAATGAGCAACCAAAGAATTGCCAAACAGTTGTATGTTGGGCTTCTTAACAATCAAGTCTTGATATGGTATGCAGCCAAGCTGGATTATATAGTGACTGCTGTTTAAAAAGCCAAGTAGTACTTTGCTCTCTAATTAACGGAGTGCTGTGGGTTTTTAATGCTCTATTCCTTTTATGAAAGTTTCTTTTAAGAAGGCTTAAAGTAGATGTGCTCTCTTTATGAGTTCACTTGGCCTTTTTGTAATGAACTTATTATGGAGCTTCACACATCTGTTGAAAAATGGAGCTTCTTATAGGCTACTGCAGTGTTTTTTCTGACTTTAATAGGCCTCGTTTATCCTATAAAGAAACATACATTTTCTTACCTGATCAAGTGAGCAAACAATAAGGGTCAGATGTGGCAAAGACCTAACAAAAAGCACATGTCCAGCCATCAGGGTGAGGTAAAGTCATATCGGGATTGCTTGAAGTTATTAATGGCAGTAAAATTTATGCTTCCTCCTGTTTTCACAATTAAATTGAGAAACCTTTTTTTTTCCTAAGGTGGCTCTGCAGCAGCTGGTTCCAATACTACTTGTGTGAATATTGCCTGGGGTGTCTCCATTCCTTTATAGTAAAGGCTCGCTGAAGCACATTAAGTAACAATTCAACTACAGGGACCAGTCTGTTGGAAAGCAGTAATTATTAAGGGATTTATTTTAATGGTAGTTTTTTTATCATTTGTGGTGAGTATGGCAAGGCTTAAAAAAAAGAAAAACCCTCAACAACAAACAAAAAGAAACGCAACACAAAAAACCCCACAAACCAAAACCATCTCTTTAACATTCATATTCAAAATCCTTATTAGAATTGCAGATAGACCTAAGCATGTCTGAGTGACTTAAAGAGAGTGTTGGGTGCACAGCGTGTCTTAGAACCCAGCACTTAAATTTAGATACGGTGTGCTGGTCACAAGTGCATGCGTGTATTTAGCTGTATTACTGGCTTTTTTAGTAAAGAGGGTAACTTTGGTGGGACAAAAGAAACTAACTTCATGTGTGTTGACTGAAAGCAGAAATGTTCATGGCAGCAGCAAGGACAGGAGTGGAGGGATGGCAGCAATCTAAACATGAGGGAGCTGAGCTGTTGGAAATTCACTGAACTGATGAAGGGAAAGGATCCCCTGAGCCAGTATGTCTGTTGTGGAGCTTACAATATGTGACTGATTAGTTCAATGCTTTTAATGGTTTCTTAGCTTATTGCAAGAGCAAATTAATACTTAACAGTAAAAAGTAAATCTAATCTTCTGCTGAACTGTTGACATCTGAAAGCTTTACAGAGCTTAACTTGCATGCCTGAAGCATGACAGAACACAAACAACTAATTCTAAGTTTCTTGGAAAAATCTCCATAAAGAAGGGGTGGGGCACTTCTGCTAATCTTCTTGATCTGTGGTAACATCATCACAAAGGCTCTATGAGGGCCAGGGTGGAAGAGAGGAGCACCTTTTCCAGAGCTGTTGTGAAGGCTGCAGGCAGAGGGGTGGCCTCAAAGGACCACGTGGAACAATTCTGCTGCTGGAGTAGTCCTGGACATCCTGAGGATTTTACAAGTGCAGATGTAAGGGAGAAGGTTACACTCTGCTTTCCCTCAAGACAGGTGGAAGCATCTTAACTCACAAGTTTGTTCTTTACTTAAGAGTTCCTCAAATGGTTGTTGCAGTCCGGGAGACCAACCGTAGATTTCCATGCCTGCGGTTGCTGAGAGATGCTTTGTCAGTTGATAATACTCTCTTCAAACCCTTTTAAATTGGTGCTTGAATAATATGGAGCTCAATTCTTGCTATCTGGAAGACTCAAACGCTCGACCAATGTTTAACTCCACTTTTTGGTCTTAGTAGATTTGAACCTCAGCTTTGTACTTTAGCATCTTCAAAACACTGGTAAAACCAGTTTCCATTTCAAAGTGGTGAATCATCCCTTTCTCAAGGCAAGAGGCAGCATCCTGCATTGGGTTTGTTCCTCCTTCAAGCAGGAGCATGTTGGAATACAGCTGCACCATCCATTCAGAGCTGAGCTGCTCTGCTGTGGAGCCAGGAGCACAGAAAACCTCCACCTGTTTCCTTTCCCACTGAATTCCAAACAAGATTAGAAGGGTATGTTTAGATCAGAAAAGTCTCAGTGTTTTCTAGTAATTTTAATTGGAGCAATTGATGTACTTCAATGAAATACAGTGCAGATATGGCAAAAATTATGCATGTCCTGTACCTTTCCATTTAATCTATGTAACTTGGTGGAGACTTCTAGAAGAAGAGCTTTGCTTGCAATTTTTTCCACCTACTTTGGAAGTGTCTGTTTTCTTGGTTTGAATCAGACTAAGAACCTGTTCTGATTTCTAGTTTCTGGTAATAAAAACACTAGTTAACTCTTTTTTCTATCTCTTGCTTTCTTTCTTGGTCATAGCCTAACCCAAAACATAATACTTCTGTGGAGAAAAGAGAAGTAGCTTTATCTTCTTCTTTCAGGGATAATCCTAGTGCCTCTTGATTTCTCTCTAATCTGAACTTTCAGTTGATTTCGCTCTGCTTTGTGAAGGATATGGGGTATTGCAACTAATGAGCTTCCAGTTTCTGTGTGAAGTCACATGAGTTCAAGTACGATTGGTTATAGCCCATGCTAAGGAACAAAAATGGGGTATGTTCTGCTGTGAGAAGAGCAAGCCGCAAAAAAGGACACACCTAAATACAGCAGTGTGTTAATTACCCAGTGGCTGTGCTGTGTTGTCTTTGTGAGTGGCAGTGCTGCAGTGAGGTGGTTAGTGAATGTTTTTCAGTTTGTCTTGCATGGAATTCCAGGCAAAGAAATGGAGCCTGAGGCTCCAGACATGCAGCTTCGTTTTGTCTTGTGCTGAGACGTTAAGTAACTCAAATTAGTCAGTTTTTAGTCCTTTAGGATTCATCACTATAGTTCTTTCTTTGTTTCCTAGAAAAAAAAATTGTAACCAAGTTTTAGATGTGGCATATACTGAGTTCTTTGGGTGAAGGGGAAAAAAACCCTAGAAAACTAAACCCCAAACCCAACCACGGCAACACTGAGATTTTAAATTAAGCTTATGGTATGAAGCCAGTTTCAGATAACATAAAGGTGGCACAAGAGGGGTTATTACTATGTAATTACTATCATGTTTTATTTACAATGTCTAGTCTGCTTGAGTCTGAGCAGATTTGAAAATTCTTTCAGGTTCTCTTGATAAAATAAACTGATATATCCAATATGATTTATATTTACATATGTAAATCAAACCAGTATGTGTCTAAAGCACATATGGACTAACTTAGTCCAGCTGTTTCAGAGCTGGTTGCGAGGAATGATATGGGGTAGAGGTAAGTGGAGATACCTTTCTATGAGTTTTTTCCTAAAATCACTGCTAATTATGATACATTTGAATAAACTATTGATTAAGCTGTTTTCTGACAATAGGGTGAGACAGTACATAGATCTGATACTCAGTTTGTGGTGTTCCTATTAATCTAGATTTCTTACTTGCCTAATTCTGCAGCAGGTCACATTAGGGTATTAGAGTTTGAAACTGAAATAAAGATTCACTCTGCCATTTTAACAGGTATTCATCTTCATTTGTGTTCTGGTTTTGATTAAGTGTTGTTAATATTTTGGACATGGGTGGGATAGGGCATATTTCATATCTATTGTGGAGACATTGATGGTTCCCTTAGAAATGGTGGCTACTTGATTTACTGGGAGTGTTATATTTTAATAATTTAGTCCATAATTTATGTTCTCGTTTTTACTTTAGCATTTGAAAACTGAGTGCTGCTCCTGCAACTGAGACTGGCAATTCAGTTTTGCAGCTTTAGGGTTTCTCTTTTTGTCATGGAGCTAATGGAGGATTTTTAATTTTAAGCTCACAAAGTAAACCAAAATGTTGGACCTGATCTTGTGATCAAGAAATCATATTTTTTCTTACGCTTCTGCTACCAATACCATGTAGATCTTGAACTGTAGTAAGAACTAAACATGGAATTCAGGCATTGGTCCCCAGAACTGGCACTTGGCTTCTTATTAATGTTCAAAGGCTAAAAATCTGAAGCCGTTTTGAACTCAGAACCCATCATGTATTTATTTCCCTCTCTAATTTGCAGAAAACTGGTTGTGAAAACAGCCCCAGGGACCTGATATTTTTCCATCCCATCTGCTACAGCTGAACTACAGCTGCAAAAAAAAAAAAAAAAAAATCTAAGTATTGTTTCTATAAACTGTTGAGTGTATTTTATAACACAATAATTCCCACAAAATCAGTAACTGCAGTTAATGACTGGTTTGTTAAGGCATTAACTGCACTCAGCTGGGAATGACCAATTTCTCAGGAATGGCTGTATAAGAACTAAGGCTAATTCAGTTACACTTTCAAATAATTATTTGGTTAATTAATGGTAGATTCTTGTGGAAATCCTATCAAAGTGCTCATGACCCCCACATTTAATATCCAATGAGTTCATTATGATTCATGTTTTATTGCCATAAATACCAGAAGAATCCATAATGACTAGGCCATTATTTTCCAGGGCTGCTCTTACTGCTTTAGGCCATTTGGCTATTCCACCTTCAGTCATAAAAAGCTTGATGCTCAAAACTACCACCATTTGTAGACCACAATTTTCTGGCACCCCACCAAAACTTTGGTGATTTTTATGAACACGTTTGGCAGAGATCTGGTTTTTCTTTTTTGTCTTGCTTTTTCTAGTTAGGGCAATAATTTATGCCTACTGTATGCAGTCATAAGGAAGTCTTCCTTGCAATGTCTGCTTTTTCACGTGTGGCCTTCAGCAGTGGTCAAAAATAGCAGAAAAGGTATAACTTGCATGCATTGGAACGATGTTTTCCAGCCAGGTGCTGGGCAGGGTTTAAAATTTTTACAGCCAAGTCTTTATGCCAATGCTTGACTCAGGGTTAATTCATTAGCATTCAGATGAGTAGAAAATAATTAGGAAAAGGAAGCTTGGTACTGACATATATAAGTAATAGTCAACAGATGCCAGTTTATATTTTTGGAAGGGAAGTACCAATGCAAAAAGATGAGAATTGGCTTGGTAGGTTTGTCAGAGTCTGTCACTTCTTACCCTTTTGTGTAACCTTCAGCCTGCAGGTGATGCTTAGTCTTCAAAATTCTTTAACTGTTGTATCTGTTCTCTTCCTAATCTTCAACAGACTGGTTCTGCCTGGTCTCCAGTCAGCTTTCCAAGATGAACAGTTGTGTTAAATCATGTGCTTAGAAACAACCACCTCCTCTTGATTTTCTGGGAATGTTTGACTCTTTGGGTCAGGAGTTGCTGCTGTTTTGTGTGAGAACTGAAAAAGTCAGGAGGTTCTGCTTTTCCTTCACCAAAGTGCATCCCTAGGGAAAGCAAAACAGTGAAACTTGCAGATATCAGATTGAAATTTCTTCCTTTCTGGGAAATTAAAATGAAAGTAAAGTGCATACACCATTAAAATCTTAAAATATGGGATAGTTGCAGACTTTTCTTTTAGCTTTAGTTCTGTAGTTTACTTTTATAATCAAGTTAATAGAATTCACTTGTTTTACTCAAAATTGAAAAGTACTTCCTTGCTGAGGCTGTGCAAGATGTGTCTGTGATTTTAAATGCTTTAAACACTTCTCTGTTCTCCCTATATACAATAGGATAGCAGAGTTCAGGAAAATTGGTCAGATAAATGCACAGCAAGGAGGAATTTAAATTCAGTTCTTCTCTTTGAAACTATATGAAGTTCATACTATATGAAGTTCATACTATACTTCATACTATATGAAGCTGTCTTTGCCTTTTGTGTGTCATGAAATCTACTTTATGGAACATACTTTTGGAGAATGATTTAAGTGCCAGTCATTAAAAACCAGCTCTTAGGAGTTCGTTGAGATAAAATAAGTTTATTTGAATTCCAGATATTCTTCACACTTCAGGTTGAGTATCTGGATATTTTTGATTATTTTTGGTAGTTTTGAAACCAACGTAGTGCTGTCATTTAGCACTGACACCCAGGGTGGTGTTCAGGCATCAGAAAGGTTATTTTGACAAGCTGGACCTTTGAAAAAAAGGGGTTAGAAAATCATGCAGGGTTTCTTCTAAAAAAGAAAACAGAAGGCCTTTACTGTTTTATCAGCCTATTATGATTGAAAATAAGCCACTAATATTGCCAGATATCTGGAAGCTGCTAAGCTTACCAAATGTAAAACTGTACTTTAGTTGATTGCTTTATGTTAGCACAAATGAAACTTGCAAAAATAAGGAGGAAAAAAGAAAAACCACAAAGGACAGAGGTTAAACAGTAAAATATAGCATCATTCTTGTTCGTGGTCTGCCAGTTCATATGTGCTGAGGGTCTGGTCTAACTTAATTTCAGTTTGTCTCGTTGGTGTTTTGGGGAGCTTTTCTCTCTTTTATACTGCCTTACCTTTTACTTCACATACTGTTCCTGCATTATCCAGCTAAGTGTAATTGGAATTTGAGTCTTGTGTTTAAGTCCTGAATACAGGCATGGAGTGAAGTGTTAAGAGCAGTGTAAAGAGATTGTTTTTTTTTTTCCTTAGACGCATGAAATTTGGAGGAATAATTTATTCTGTAAACTTCTAAATTTGTGTAGAAGAAATGCTTACCTGTATGTGTGGGAAGTTTTTTTTCATGTAATTATTGTTTTCACAATGTTACTGCAAGTGAATGGGTAGGTAATATGACCAGTCACAGGAGACACACTAAAGATAACACACACTTCATTTTGTTTGCTGGTACCTTCTGTGCTTTTATTTTCATAACTGTCAGAGTAGCTTTCACATTTGGGCATTATCCTTCCTCCAGCTGTTAAATGTATGGAAGATTATGATACCAGTTCTGGTTTTTTAAGCAGGTAAGACTCCAGAAAGATTTGAAAGGTCAGCTATGATTTTAGTTTAGACATGGCTGAGAATACTTCACTCACTTGTATGGCAACTGGCAGAGGGGTTTCATGAGTCTCTTTTGATAATTCAGTTTTGAAAAAGACTCATTCTTAGGATAATAAAGGTATCATATCCTTGCTGCTTAAAGGAAGTTCCAGCTCACAGTGATGTATGCAGAAGGAAAATTTCACTGTGTTGGTTGCTGTTTAAGGTCTTTGTGTTTGCCAAATTATTACACAGATATTTTCTGACTTAGCTTAAATAGAAGTGGGAGGTGGGTATTGCTGATGAGTTGTGTAAGAACTGTGAATTAATTTTGAGTTGGTGACCTTATTACATCCTGGTTTAACTAATGTAAACATTCAAATGGAGGTTTTATCCCATATATAGCCAGTATCCTGCTCATGTAGGGCTAGAGGAGAATTTGAGAATGCTCAAGTCTGGGTTTGAGCAGTGAGTCAGAAGCAACTTCGTCTGTGTTGTTCTTAAACATTTGTATGTTTGTGTAAGATGATTTTATAGAACCTTTTGGTTAAATACTTCACACCCCACTCACATTAACTGCTCCAATTTTTCTTGTGAGTCTTTCTCTTTAGTAAATATTAATATGAAAATACACTCATGTAGTTTTTGATGTGTATGAAACACAAAGGCACTGATGGGATAATGTTGTCATTTAGGATAGCAAAACAGTCAGTATGTGATTTGCTTGGAAGGCAGTGGGTTCTTTCTACAACACCTCTTAGTGGTAGTTCTTGCTTTTCTCTCTGGCATTGGTACATTCTTTATTATTTCACTTTGAGACAAGCTTGTTATTTCATTAGGTATATCCACAGCTAAATCTTCATTATCTAGCTGGAAACTGATTAAGCCTTTCTCGGGATGGCCAGTCATTATCAAGCATTCCTTTCACAAAATATATTCCTTGCAAAGTGGGGTTAAGGAAGTGTTTTGTGGTGCTGGGAAGAGGAAGGAATATTTACCATTGCCCTGGTTCCCTCTTTGCACTAATATGTGGTTCATTTGGCTAGGCCAGGCCAAGACCCTTTCACTAATGTGTCATTTCTGATTTAAATTTTCCTTCTATTAGCTAGGATTGTTCTGCTTTTTATTTTCCTCTTTTGAGTATTTAACAACAGCTAAAAATACTTCCGTTAATTTTTTTTTTCTCCTTCTAGGAAACGAAAATAACAAAAAAGTAGCGATTTGCATTCTGTATCACATAAGCATGGACGACTGCTTTAAATCGATGTTTGCATACACAGACTGTATCCCTCAGGTATGTGATGAGCTGATAAAATCCATCTTCTCTCGTGCGCTCAGTCCCTTGCTCATGGCAGAGCTCGCACTGACACCCGCAGGTGACAAGGGGAACAGCCATTGTTCACTGCTGGCAGTGAAGCACCTCCTCAGGCAGGGACTGTTCTCTGGGTTTTCATGGTCCCAGCAAAAGCAGAGGTGACGTGGTCTCTGTCAGTGCTGCTGATACTTGAGCTGCACCAATGAACTGCTGGAATTACAGGTGACCTGGTGGATTCCTTACAGAAGATCAGGAATGCTTGAGAGAGATTAAAGCTTGTGCAGAGCAGGTCCTTAGGGAATGTAGTGGAAAGTATTTCCTTTACAGTTTTAGAAGGCATTCTTGCCTGATCCCATTGGGCATCAAAATTTCAGTGTCTCCAGTGTTGCAGGATATGAACTGGAAACCAGCCAAGGAGAGTTATGTTTCTACATGACAATTCCTTTTCCAACTGCAGGCGTGTACAACAAGGGAGACTTGATGACTGTGGAAGGCTCTTCACTGGTCTTTCAGGCTGCATTTTGTTACTTAACTCATTGACTCCAGCACAGACAATATCATGGGATTTGGGGTTTTGTTTGTATGTTTGTTTTTTTGTGTGCATGTGTTTTGTTGTTTCTTGTTGGTTTGGGGTTTTTTGGTTTTTTCTAAAGTACCAAGTCCTCTCTTACTGATCCTCAGCCCTGGTGAGGCTGGAGTGGAGAAACCCTGTTTTGCCTAAATGTAAAAGCTCTCTGGTAGCTTTTTCAGAATTGCACCATGATACCTTCTTTCCTGCCAAATGTGTTTTTAACATCAAATTTTTCCAGAATGGAAAGTTGTCATGGAAAGTTGTCAGAATGTTTCTGGTCATTATCTCGTGACAAAATTGGTGAAGTTTTTCCACATACAAGATGATTTTGGATAATAGAGAGAGGAAAACTGGCGGGAATAACTAGTATATGTTACAGAGTGGTCTTGTAAACATCCTGCTGACTATCTTTTCTACCACAAGAAGCAATTACTTGTTAAGGTATTTGCATAATATAAGGGACCTGATTTGTTCTGAGCAGTTACCAGCCACACTCGAATTCCTGCCCCAGTGTCTCAGGACTTGCTTGTGATGTGCTTTCAGGGAATCTTGGTATGACTCTTAGACCCCCAGTGCTTACAGAGCAGTGTCCAAAGACTAGTGGAGCAGGAAACAAGTCTGCTGCCTTCACTGGGCTTTAGTGAAGTAAACAACAACATTGGAAAGTAGCCTTGGCTGCTATGGCTGTTGATGGCAGCTCATGTCTGCTGAGAGTTCAAAAAGAAGCTGAACAACCAGAGCTTATATTTTACTAATGAATGTTCAGAGCTGGGGTGGTTATCAAGGAAGACAGGTTGGGAAGTGGATAAGGCATCAGGAAAAGAAAATGACTGTTCTGAAAGGAGTCACTGCTATCTAATTCTACCCAGGAAACCCCAAATCTCTTTTCAGTAGTGGTATAAACCTTGTCTGGGTTTGTCTCTTTTTGAGGAAAGGTGTTCATCTAGGCTGTCAAATACTCAACAATGACTGTTTAGCTGTTGTAGAAAGCGCTTGGGAAAATCAGCCCCCTGTAGTAATTCTGAGTGTGTGAAGCGCTTGCCGAGGGCTCGCGCGTGCTGTCCCGGGTAAACATCCGTGTGGATTGCAGGAGTTAGTGGGTGCTACCCTAGTAACAGTTAAAAGTGAGTATTAACAGTTCATTCTTGTTTAGACCTCAGCAATGCGTGTTTTGTTTAAATAGGTGCAAATGCCATCCAGATGCTTATAAAAGCCTTTATTGGTAATAACCTGGCCAATCAAAGGGCATGGTTAGGCAGTGATGTCATGGTGATATTTAATATTATACCGCAGAGCGGTGTGCAAGGTTCTCCAAAGCTGCCCACATGTTTTCCACCACGGTTGTCCTGCTTGGCCCCTCTTTGATCTCTAAGCTTCTTTTCAGCTTAATGCTGGTAAACGTCCTCTCTTGACAGCCCCCTTTGCTCCTGTCCACCATTATCTGCTGAAGTTCAGAAACCAGAGCATCACTTCAAACAGCAGAGTTGGGGAGTAGCCGCTCAGGAGAGATTCCTGAGGCATGCAGTTCTGGCATAATCATTCAAAGATGTTGGAGCTGGGCTTGGGGAGGGGGTTGGACAGAGGTGTATGTGAACAGAGAGCTGTGGGGGTTGGCCTCTGGTCACTGGTAAATAAGTGAAGGCAGGTGCCAGAGAGTCTAGACACAGTGATTTCAGTCCTGGTCTGTGGTATCTGATACTCAATATGGGACTTGTCTGATTGAACACTACTGCCTCTTCATTGCACATGCTGCAGTCTTTTTACTGCCTTCCTGTTAAATCAGTAAAAGATGACAATGGACATAGTAAAAGCAGAACAAATTTAATTTTAATATTTCCTATTTGGCAGCAATTACTCTTCCTTTTGAAGTGGCACAAGAAGCAATCAAATTAAATGAAGACATAATGGGAAACATGGAACTCATATGAAACTATTATTTTAAAATTTGAACGGCTTTAATTGAAACTGGATATATTTTTTCTTTTTATAGAGAAGTAGTTCAGTAATTAACAGTGTAATCCCGTCTTGTTAAACATTTAATTTCCACAGATTTTGTATTGTGTAAGTAATGAGAATGTTTCCCTTCAAATTATTTGAAGGGTTTTAAAAATCTGTTTTTAAAGGTTTTGTAACAGAATAGTTGCAGGGGGTGATTTTTGAATGCTCGTGTTCTACTTGTTAAGTGGCAATTTTCTTCTCTGTTAATTCCCTCTTATGTGACTGTCAGGCTTAAGGATTTAATAAAGTAGAGATTTTATAAGTTCTTAAAACAACCTAGAGAAATTTGATTCTACCTTTTTAAGAAAGGGAGGAAGAAATCAATGATAGCTTTTAAATGAGTACATGAAAGTCTCAGGAAAGACATAAATAGCTATGTTGCAATGTAGTTTTTTATTTGGGGTTTTTTTGGGTCCATTTGAAATGACAGCCTTCTATATGATAATAGGTAAACATGCAGAATGGCTGGAGTAAAATAATTTGGAGGGAATTCCTGCAATCCTATTGTTTTCTTTTCATTTTCTCCTCTTTAAATGAATTCTTCGCCTACTTTCTCTAGCTTTTAATGCATTACAAACTTGTCTTTCCACCAGGGGGCAAGCACACAAATATTTAATATTAGTTAGTTGTTAAAATTAATGATTATTTGTTGCTTTCTTCTCCTCCCACCCCTTTCTGACACAAGCCAAGCGACAGTTTTTGTACCTTTTGTCGCCCTTATCTTTAGGCTCAGTTGTTTCCTCTTCCAGTAATCTCAGTCCTGTCATCACACTGTTTTGCATTATAATCTAAACATGTCTTATGAACTGCGTGAACAGAAGTAAGCAGGGTGATGTCCCACAGCCCTGAAGTTGTGCAGCTTGTCTGCCAGAATTGGAACCAGAGGGAAAAGAAATGGGTTGATTTCAGTCATGTTCATCCATTCAAAATGCCATTTCAAAAACTGTTCCTATTGAGCCAAATGAGCCCGGATAGCCAGCCTGTGATGTAATGGACAATACAGGGCCAGGTGTGTAAAATGGTGGCAATCCATAGGTTATGAGCCTTAGGAATCATCTGGGAATTCACTGACATTTGCTGAACAGTTTGAACAGGATTATAGGTGATTGTCTACTTACATTAATGTTACCAGAAGAATAGGATTACTACTGAGGAGTCTTTGGGATGTGGTAGTGTTCAGCTCTAGCTGGAAGCTGCAAAGATAAAGAACTGCTGCAGATACAGCTAAACTACCTATCAATGGAGTAACCTCACAGCAAAATAGAATTATTTTGCACTTAAGTATGTTTAGAGTCATAATTTTATTAAACTACTAAGTATTAATCTTTCTGTGGAACTAAGTTGTGGGGGTTTTTTTCCTGTATTAAATTCACCTAGGCTTTCAAAACAAATTTATTGATTCACAAATACTAAAAACCAGTAAAACAAACATTTCAGTGGTAGCAATAAAATCTAACTAAGCAAAGTTAATTTAAGGTGATGAGTGATTGCCATTTTTGGCACTTTCTAAGGATTGTTATCCCTAAATAATGGAACTATGCATCTCATGCCCTTGACCTTTGTAACTTTTACTGTTCCTGTAGAAATGCTGAATATTAATTTTTTAAAAAGGTACTGTAGTTGATATCATAACACTGCTTTTCTAATGCTTTGGAAAGATTAATGACCCAACTGTGCTTGTGTGTCTTGGCAGTTAATGAAGATGCTTTTTGAATGTCCTGATGAGAGAGTTGACCTGGAACTTATTTCTTTCTGTATTAACCTTGCTGCCAACAAAAGAAATGTGCAGCTTATCTGTGAAGGTAACTGGAGTGAGGTTTTAGTGGGGATTTTGAGATGACAATACTTTATACTTACCTATGTAAATTATGTGTATTTGAGTTATTTGTAAATGTATAAATGTGTTTTAAAAAATGAAATGCATGTGTTTGGGTAATGATTGCAAGCAAATGGCCACATAGCCTCACGTTTGCTCTTCGTGGCAGGAATGACACCTGGGGGAGATGCCCACACCTCTTGTACGTCCACACAGTTCTGAAAAAAGAGGCTGATGACATTGCTGTGGGAAGCTATGGCTGTATGGAGACATCAGGATTTTATTCTACCTGATGCCTAAAATCCATCTTTGGCTAATGGGTGTTTCACCTGCCCGTATCAAATGAATAGCAGTGATGTCTTTCAGTTGCATCTTTCCATTAATTTTATTTTTAATTGAGCTTCTTTTGGGTTCTAATATTTTGATTCATAGTCTAGATGGTTCTGCATTTCTTTCAGTAGCTCTGGATTGTTTTTAAAGTTTCATTATTTTCATACTTGCAGTTTTAAGTGAAACAATATTACTCAGTAGCTCCAACTTTCACTTGAGCTCAACATTTTCCTTATGAACTGCTGCAGTCAATTACTAGCCTTCAGAAGGGACAGTTGCAATCAAGAGATTATATGGCCTGAAATTCCACTTTAAAATTCTGTGCATAGCTCTGTAGAAGGGGAAGCAGGGAGATCCAATTTTATATTAAAGGTACAAGTGAAACTCAAGCTAGCAGCACCTTTTAGGTAGCCAGGGTGATCTTTTTGAAGCATAATGCTAACACTGGTATTTTCTCTGTGCAGTCAAGTACTTCAGATCTGTGTATATTCCCATGTATTGATCTTTGGTAAATAAACTTTCAAAACCATAACAATGTATTTATTCCGTGGAATGGGGAGAGAAGTCTCTGTGCTAGGACCAGCAGCTGTGCAGCATCTCCACTAACTGCATTTGATGCTGGGATCATGGCTTGGATCTAGAAATTTCTTGGTCTGAATAAATAGTTATTTATTTAAGCACACTTGAAGCATTTAATTATTTATCTGACTTAGTGTCCCACCAGGATGTATGGTCACAGTAGTTGTTTCAGAGAAGCTAGAGAATTTATACAGAGCAGGTTTTTTCTTTTCAATTGAAACATGGGAGAAGCAATAGTTCCTATCTAGATTCTTTATTTTTTCCTTTTAAACTTTTAAAGGTTAAAGCATTTTGTGGTGTGTGTGCATGTTGAATTTTGATCAGCCAGTACCTTCATAACTTTTTTTTTTAATTTGGAGTATTTTCTAAGTGTTTGGTTTTTTCAGGAAATGGCTTGAAAATGCTAATGAAGCGAGCTTTGAAGTTTAAGGACCCGTTGTTAATGAAGATGATCAGAAATATTTCACAACATGATGGGCCAACTAAAAGCCAGTTTATTGTAAGTATTAGGTCTTACCTAATGTGATCTCTGTTTTTTATCCTCCTGGAAAAGACTGGCTCTGGAGAACTGCTGTGGTTTGTTTTGCAGCTTGTCCAGTTTAAGTTTTCTTGTCTGTCCTGGGGTGATTTATGTTCTGTTTTATAAGGCTATCTCAGCTGGGAGATCAGAGTTTGGATCTCCTGCTATGGGGAAAACCGATCTTAAGCCTTATGCAGTAGGTTTCAAAACAAACACAAAACCAAGCAAACAAACATAAAAGCCCCAGCTGCTGGGGTGAACATCATAACAATTAAGTTATCCTAAATTTCTGCTTTTGGACCTAGACAGCAAAATCTGGTGCTTTTTTTTCCCCCACTGTGCCAAGTGTGTTGTATTTGTGGGTATTTTAAACACTTAGTATTTAAATAATAATCCTGTAAAGCCACCCTTTCAAAAGAAAGGAGGAAAACGCAACATTCTAATCGTGGAGATTTTAAAGATACTCTTAAAATGTGGATTGAATATCAAATTGTCTTAAAGCGGTATGAAATGAGTAACTAGAAGCCATTATTCCCCTGTTCATGTCCTCAGAAAACTTGTAGTTATTTATTAAAATCTTTCAGTAAAGAACTCCATTACTGCCACTAATGCTGGATGGTATTCTCTATCTTCGTTTCCTTTTTTTCTAAGAGCTTTTTCAAACTCTGTGTTGTAGTAACTACTTTTGGAACATTTGAACAAACGATCCACATCCCTTGAAAGTGAAAGGATGGAGAGGAAGAGCGCTGGAATGTTTTCTTGGATTATTCATCAACTGGAATTGAAACTGCCTTATTAGTCCTCATTTCAGGAGCAAAGTCTCTTTAGTTTTCTTTTGAGAACTAGCTTTAGTTTGTCTGAGTTGTGAGTTCTTCAGGAAACCAGATTATTCATTTGTAATGGTTGTTCCTGTATTTTCTTCAGGAATATGTTGGTGATTTAGCAGCTCAAGTATCAAATGATGAAGAAGAAGAATTTGTGATTGAATGCCTGGGAACACTTGCAAATTTGACCTTACCAGAGCTGGACTGGGAACTTGTGCTGAAGGAGTACAAGCTGGTTCCATATCTCAAGGATAAGCTAAAACCAGGTCTGTACCAAGTTTGGTTGGGCTTTCAAAGCAGAGTCTCTCAAAGAATATTTAGAGTGCTCAGAGTGGAGTCTGTTTACCTTCATCATTTGTGATTGCTTAGGAAAACATAACACTGAAGAATAGAATAATTTCTGCCGATAAATAGACAACTGCCAGTAGATTGAGAATTCCTGAGAGAGGTAATACTTCTGCCTTCTGACTTAGCAGGTTCTGCTGAGGATGACCTTGTTTTGGAAGTGGTGATAATGATTGGGACCGTTTCCATGGATGACTCCTGTGCTGCTCTGCTGGCTAAATCTGGAATCATCCCCGCGCTCATCGAGCTTCTAAACGGTACATTGCCATGTTTGACTTGTGAAAAGCAGGAGCTGTAATTGACATTGCTGTTTCCTTGCAAGGCAGGGGTAGGTGTTTGTATGTGGAAGGAGGAGCAGTCACTCCAGTAGTGATAGATTCTGAGTACTGGTCTAATAGATTTGGGTTTTCCCACACCTTCACAACTCTTTCAGCATCAAAAGCTTCTATTTGTGAGATTTGAAATTGTGGTGGATTTTTTCTCTTTGCAGCTCAGCAGGAAGATGATGAGTTTGTCTGCCAGATCATCTATGTGTTTTATCAGATGGTGTTCCACCAAGCCACCAGAGATGTCATCATCAAGGAAACACGTATCTTTTTAAAGATTAAACATCTAGAATTGCAGCACTGAATTTGCCATTGCTGGTGTTTGACTTATATTTCTCTTGCAATAACCTCATGATCTCAGAGGTTTCTTTGTAAATATTTATTTCAGCTGAAGAAAAAACGCAAGTGGCCTAAGCATGTGAAGGGTCTGTAAGAGTAATAGTAAAGATTAAAAGTTAGCGTGCTTTGAAGCAGGGAGGGAAGTAGGAGGGGGATCACTGGACCAGATGACTCATTAGTTGCTATCCAATCTGATTTACTGTGAATTTGTTTTGTAAATCGTAGTGAAATTCACAGTTCATAGATGAATGTATGTAGAGCATAGGCAAACTTCTTGCAGAGCACCATTATACATGTATGTTGCATGGTCTGAAATTCTGTGGGCCTTAACTGAATGTTAAATTTTATTGAAGCATTCAGAATGGGTTGAATGAGCCCTGGTAGGGATAGCAAGTTAGTGATTACATTGCTAACGATACAAAGAATACTTCTTAATGTTCTTTTTGCCTTTAAGCTCTGTGGAATATCTGAGCAGCCATTTGGGTGGTTGTTCTTTGTCTCCTGTTTGGATTCCCAGGTTGCTAGCTTAAAAAAATTAAAAATATAAAGTTGCATCTCTTGCTAATTCTGTAGCTATAAAGCACAAGCATTTTAAAAATGCTTTCTTGCTACATGACATGCAAAAATTCCTGCCTCTGCTTTTTAGTGAAATTTGCAGTTTGAATAACCCATGGTTGTCAGGGGGAAAAAAAAAGAAAGATGTTTTTGTCCTTAACCGTTTCTTTGCAGAAGCCCCAGCATATCTTATAGACCTGATGCATGATAAAAATGCTGAGATCCGCAAGGTTTGTGACAACACTCTGGATATCATAGCGGTAGGTCTGATTTTTCTTGTCCTTCCAGAGCCTCTTTACATGAGACAATTCTAAAATAACTAAATATATTGCACATCGAGAGTATTTTTCATGTGCGATTTTCAAATCATTTCAGGGCACAATGACAATCATTAGGCTGTGCATCAAACTTCCAAAAAGTGTGTATGTACTTTGAAAATTCATACTAGTTAACTTTGCACTTTTAAAGAGTGCTTTTAGACTTAACTAAATTAATCACATTACATAAGTGTGCCAAGCTTTCATTATTTCTTAGTTCTCCAAACAAATGGCTCTTGTTACCCTTTTAGCAGCTTTTATTGAAGCAGCTTTTATTCAGCTTCTCTACATTGCCTGATGCCAGTATTTGTTTCAAAAGGAAAATGTGGCAGCAATCCTGATGCTGGCTGTTCCCTGCTGGGGGGAACAGTCACTATAATACTGTCTTCGTCTCTTGGATAGGTTTCCTTTAGCTGCATAACTTAGTTTGTCCAACTATCCATGGATCACAGTAAACTCTTGGGACAGTTGTATTAAACTGCTAAATTGGAAAAAAGAAAGAATATTAAATTATCAGGTACTGTTGAGGATTGTACTGACTGTGCATCCTTTTGCATATAGAGTAACTGTCATGAAATTAAATCATATACTCAAAGAGAACTGTACTGAGTCAAGAGCAGCAGTGCCTTTTTCTACCTTACTGCTTTTTCAGTCATCTGCATAGTTTCTTTTTCAGTTGAATTACGTGTATTGCAGCTTGTTCTCTGAAAAGTTTAATGTAGTCAAAGACCTAACTTACACTGCAAAATATTACAGTTTAGCTTGCCTTTTTCTGTTTTACTCATTAATAATGTCTTCTAATTTAATATTCCCCTTAAACCAGCAAAATGACATAACCTTTTCTGTATTGGAATTCTTTTTATGTGGCTCTGTTTTTGCTTCATGGAGGTATGAAATGAAAATTATGCTCCAGTAGCAGAGTTGCTGTTGATGTTCATTAAGGGTGAGATTTAAACTCAATTTAAACAAATTCAGATGAATTTGCACTTAGTACTTATTTATGATGGGCATCATGTCCAGTTTACCACGATCAGCTATTTCCAGGGACATCTCCAGTGGAAGTAGCTGAAGGATTTTTTTATCTTCTATGTAAGGCTGGACCATCTGAGTACATCCAACACTTGTTTACCTTGGGGCCAGTGCAATTTCCAAGTGACTCACACGTTTATTATTCATATGGGGAAGCTTTTCAGTGAGGTACACAGTAATATCTAGTTAGTGAAAAATTGCTAGCAATATTATTAAGCAAAATTTATAGATTCTAGAAAAATAAACATACAAAAATACAGCTTAATATTCAATATTACCATCTGAGTAAAATGTACTTGGCTTTTTTTCCCTTCCTAAGAACATGAAATCTTTATGCTAGGCATGAGTCAATGAAGAGTGCTAAGATAATGGATGGGAAAGTCTTCTCAACTTGCAAAAAGCACTGGACAGGACTTTCAGCTACTTGAGGAAGAATAAAGGGAAGAAATTATGTGGTACTGTGGTTATTGGGGGGGAAGAGATGACGCCAAACACATACTGAGAACAGCTTGCATGGTGCTAAATTATATTTTTCTTTGCTTGTGGAACAATGCCACACTTAGAATGGTGTTAGCTGGTGAGTTAGGAGAGTTCCTTTTCCAAGAGGGTTTTTTGGCTTTATTATCTGGGTGTTGGGGTTATATGTCGTTTCATAAACACCATGGCCCTGAGGGAAACAGGAAGCATAATGTGCTGTCTTTTCTGGAAGATGAAGGGAAACACTAATTAATTGACTTCTTTCTCAGTCATGTTGTAATCTGGTTGCACTTGTGTCTCTTAGTACAAAAAATCAGAGGCAAAAAAGGCAAAATATTCTAGATGGTGGTGGGAGAAAATATAAGAGAGTAAGTTATCAGAAGCTCACATCTTGATAGGTGTTTTGCCACTTACCTCAGAGGAATGTCAAAGCAGGTTGTAAAGGTAGAGGTATTTGGTTGCGTGGCAGTTTCACACAAGCAGTGCCTGCTGAGGTGTCTGGACAGACATGGTCTCCAAGAGTGGTGGAACTTCTTATCTGTGCTAAATTCACAACATGCAAACCTTCACTTTTCAGTTTTCTTGTTGCATACATGCTGACAGGAGTAGATCCTGTGATGGAAATCAGAAAATAAATGTTGGGGAATAGATTTGAAAATAATTTCTACTCAGGGAGACAAATGCTTCTTTCACTCATCAGTGAGCTGTATATGCTGTGATTGAAATAGCACTGGAGAAAATCACATGGCTTATAAGCCTTAGGGGAGAAATGCTTTCTGTAGTAAAGTAATTGTCACAGAAATTATGGAAATAATATACTAGTGATGATTTGTTTAATATAGCTTGGCTGGACTCTGCCATTGATGAACTGAAACAGATGTGCTGCTTTAGCACAGTATATACTGGGCAGTCTCAGCTTTGCACTGGGAGAAGCAAGATACCCCTTTTGTCAAAAAAACTCTGAGTTGATGGTTTAGGAATGCTTCAGTCTCAGTCGTGCTGAGTTTTGGCAGCAAGCAGCTAGTTCAGTGTACTTGTACCCCTAAAGTGGGGCAGCTCTCAGGGCTTAGCTGAAAGTCTGGAATCAGCAGCTGGTATAGGAGTCTCAAGCAAATTCATTTGCCTTTTCCTGTGCTTCAGAAGCCTGGACAACTGCAACTCCAAGCTTGTGGAAAGAGACGTCAGCTTACTTGAGATGGTTTTATTCTGTTCACCTTGGCAACATTATCAAGAGCCAAAGGGGGCTACTAATCTCTCAGGTTTCTTATTCTTTTTCTACTCCTAGCTCAGTTTTATTTTAGTCAAATTATTTTCCTCATTTATTCAAAGGATACTTAATCATCATCAGGTCCTTGGACTCTGAAGTCTGACCCTCCCCCATTCCCCTGATTTTTCCTCTTCAGTGTCTTTGCAGCTTCAAATCCAGACCTGCTGTACCATCTTGTTTCTCTTGGGATCAAGAGTGGATCACAGTACTTCCTGCAGGAGTAAAACATCTTTTAAATAGCTACAGCATTGTAACTATGGGATTTGGGAAGGGCCTCATGCCTAAGGTGTTTTTCCAGCTCTTGTTCTTTTCCCTGGGTATTTGTAATGAATGGCAAATAATGTTTGCCTTTTATGGAAATCACTGTTAATGAACAGTGTGCATCTTTCCCTGTTAGGTAAGCTCCCTGATAGAAATCCTCCATGTTGGGAATGCTGGAATTTCACATAAGAAGCAGAAATTTGCTGTGAACCCTCTGTGCTCTGGGATTTGGGGCCAGCTGTGTGAGATGTTGACCAGCTCTCTTAGAGTCAAGGAAGAGCAGACCACAGGGATTTGGGGTGGGCTTTATTTGAATAGGCAGCATACTCTGAAAAGAGATAACCTTTGACCCTAGCTTGGTGTCCTCTTTCCATGAAGGGTGCTGTAGTCACTCCAGGAAAAAAAGGTTCTCCCTTCACTTGACAAGACCCCCTTTCTGTGGTGCATCTTGTTCCCCGTTATCCTGTAGCAAACATGAAAACAGAGGGGTGGGCAGAAGGGCAACGAGGGACTGGGGCTCCAGCTGAACTGCTGACATGTTTTCTCTGTTCATTGTTAAATTTGCCATCAGTCTGCTTTGGTGCTGGTAGCCTCTTGTGGCTCTGCGTGCAACAGAGTAACCACAGGCAGCTTTAGATAGGGCAAGAGTGTCCTGATTATTTTTGTCTTCACATAATACCTGAACTGGACAGATTCCCTTTCAGCATTGGTGCTTGCTCTCTGGACTTGTAGGACTAGGAAGGTGAGCCAAACCACTGACCTGTTACTTACTTAACAGGTTGCCTGTGAGATACCTTACATTCTCCAAAGGGGAGGAAAAAATAAGTTTCTCTAGTCTGGTACTGACAACTTTGGGGGTGCCCTACATTTTATGTAGTCACCTAAATTTAGAGGTCATTAGTTGTTACTCTTTTTTCCTTGCCTTGCCATTAGTTTCAGCTCTCAGATTTCTGTGATCTTCCTGTCAGAATATATTTAGTGATGAAGCTGATTGTGAAGCAGTGACTCTGAGTTTCACAGGTGTAAGTGGTGGAAGGATTTTTTTGTTCCTGGCCTGTGAAGGAATTGCCTCCAGTTGTACTTACCCTAAGGTAGGTGTGGTAGACACCTGCAGATGGTGATCCCTAACATCTGTTTCTCCCCTTGGTTTATAGAGGCACGTAGTTAAAATCACATGCCTAACTTTTGGAGAGCTAGACAAGATAAATATTTTCTTTGTTAATAAATAGTTAATTTAATCTTTCATGTAAACAGTGGTTTTTTAGGGGTGGTTAAATAATGAAGAATGTAGCATATCACCAAGTAGAGCCTTGAACATAATGAGCATTTTACTTATTGTATAGCAGTTTCAGTTCAATATGAGGAATCACATCAAATGAACCCTATTACAGACCCAATTAAAGGGCAACCACATTAAAGTGAAAAGGAAAATCTGTTTTTCATCAGCTGTGAGAGAACACAAAGCAGATCTGTGTAGCTCTATGTTATCCTATAGTGTGTTAATCAGATACAAGGTGTGACGGAAGCCAGTGACAAAGGGGACCCTGATAGGGAACAGACACGCTCTGATAATAGGCCAGTTAACGCTTCATAATATTTCAATGGTTCAGTAGTAAACAAAGTTGGAAGCAGAACTTCAAAAAGGATGGCACATTCCTCCCAGAGTCAAGCCATACATCTTCTATGACACTTGTGGATTTATGGAAACCGAATGTTAAAAACAGTGATGTCAGGGAGCTCAAAAAGAGAATAAAATCAGCTTTCAGAATTCCTCCTTTTAAGTTTCTGAGCATGACTGCAGTGTTTGAGGGGGGTGGTGTTGGGGAATAGGCACATTCTGTTCACCTTCTCATTCTCCCTTGCAGTGCTTTTCCAGTAGCCTAACATTCAAAAGGACTGGAGAGCTCAAAGCTATGATTTTTAGTTTTCTGGTTTTACTGTAGCAGGAATTCCTTTATAAAGAAAGGGTGCTTCATGTATTTAAAAACAAAAACCCAACCAAAACAAAAAAAAACCCCACAAAATAATAATAAAAAAGGTTTCAATAGCTCAAAATATAATTACTGGAAGACTTGCAGTGTTTTAGGGAATTGTTTTGCTCTAAATGTCTTTGATTTGGTTTCTTTGTGCCTTTTGGCTGTGGTCCTGCATTTACAGCTTTTCTTCCATTCTGATGTTATTCCATTAACCATTTACCCAGTGGTGGTTCTGCATATTTCCATGGAAAACCTACAGACATATTCCTGATCTAGCAGTACTTAAATGAACTTTTTTTTTGTGCTGAAGTTATGTAAATTGTTCTAGATTATTGCAAATCTTCCTTTTCTGTGATTGCTGCCAGAATGAAACTCCTGACAAAACTGATCCTTGATCTAATTCTGGTGCGGTCACTTTTTGTAAAATTTGTACCTTGCTTTTTTCACTGGGAATGAGCAACAAGAACGAAGTTGCCAAACTACTTGAATGGGTAAGTTACGGTTTTTAAGCAATGTGCTATTCCATTGCGAATCCCATTTTCCAAAATTTAGGTGAGTGATTGAGGAAGAATACCTGGGAGTCTTAAGCCTCTTAATATAGGGTGGGAAATGCAGAATATATAGGAATATTCTGCCCTGCTGTCATCATCCAAAGGAAAAAATCAGTTAGAATCTGAGAAATGTTAACTGATTTTTGCAGAAGGATATAAGAAGTTGATGTCTGTTTCTGACAGACATTCAGCATGTTCAGACAGTGGTGTGAATGGAACTCTGGTGTTAGGAAGTGGGATACATTTAAGATTGTAACTTTGGGAATATTCAAGTGTTTTCAAAGTGCATTGATGGTAAATGGGAATGAGGTGATTTAGCTGATGGCCTTTTGGCTTTTGAGAACTTTTAAAAGTAAACGGGGTAATGTCGAAGGGATTCAGCTTTCACAGAGATTAGTCTAATTTGCTGTTTGTTAAATACGTTTATTTTCCCCCACTTCTTTGCAATCATGATTTCTGGGAATAGCGTTCCTTAAGACTGCAGTATGATTTCTGGCAGTTACAAGATGTTTCTCTAAAGCTTGTAAGTAATTCACAACTGCTGGAGGCTGACATAATAGCTAGCCCAGGCTTTAGCTCTGGCAGATGCAGCAAAGGAGCTGTTTCCAAGATGCTGGTCAGATGTCATCATTGAAAGTCATGCCTTGCCTTTTTTTTTTTAATGGCTCATTTTATAAATCTCAGTGATGAGCTTGCTTTTTCCAGGAACACTCTTATTTTTACTGTTACTTCTAGTTTTTCTTTTTAATCAAGACTGGAGATGGGGGAAAAAATATCAAGAAATAGCCTGGGGTGTTCTTTTCCAAACAGTATGAGGTGTAAGTGTGTTTGTTGAGTTTTGGTGGTTTGGGTGTTTTGTTTTGTCTTGTCTTTTCTCCCTCTGTAAGGCTGCTGTAATACTGACAGACAGAAAATGGAATTTTGCTTGAGGCCCCTAGGCACTGAGAATATCTATAGATCCCACAGGTGATAGCTGCTCTGGGTAGGGAAGTTGTGCAGGACACCAGGTTTTGGACAGGCTCACTGACAGACAGGAGTGCCAGGAAGGTGAGGAGTGGAATTAGCAAGGTTTAGGAATTGGTGTTGGTCATAGGTGGAATTGGAGAAATTGAGAATAATGAAATCATGGATGTTCTAGATACTCGTTGTCAATGTCAGAGAAGCCTCTGGCAGGGCCAGCTGGCTTTTGTGTTACCCACCAGTCTAAAGGTGGAAAAGGCACAGGGTGGAGACTGTTACCTGTGGAACACATATGATAGCAGTGAAGACATGACTAGTTGAATATTAAGTCAGTTTAAAACCTCAAGTTCAGACTATAGGGCTTTCAGAAGTTTAACCTGAGCTACTAAGTCAGCTTATTCTGCCTTCTCTGCCTTTTATGGCCTCTGGCTGTAGACAGGTCTACTTTGGCTTGTCTAGCAGGAGCAATTTAAGACAACAATTCCACAACCAAGGCATTGTCACTAATTGTGTGTTGTCTTCATATTCAGGGCTAAGTAAAACAGATTTTTAAAGCCTTAAACTACTCCAGCTTACATCTCTGAGGAAAGTCTGTATGGATCATGGTTAACCACCATGAGAGTTAAGAAATTATTTTCAACTTTTCTCTCCTTTGTAGTTAGGCTAGAAGACAGTGGAATGGGATATGTTTCATAAGGATATTTCTTCCCACAAGAAGAAAGAATCTACGTAGGGATGTTATTCTTGTTCACAATACTTTGGTTTAAAAAAGCACTAATCATGGTGCATTATTTGTGACTATTCCCAAATTGATACCATCTGCAGATTTCATATGTTGATGAGTTTCCTAGAGATAGCTGTGCCCTATCTTCCCAGTAGTATTGAGGAACTGAGTGTTATCTATGGGTTGGTGTTCCCTCAGTGGTAATGGCCAGCCCACAAAGTCTGCTCTGTTTAGAAGATCCTTCTTTGAACAGCTGATTGCAGTGACCAAAGGCTGGGTCACTTCATGCTGATGTTCCTTTATATGGAATATCACACTATTTGAGTGCAATTAGGCTGTAATCCAGATTGAAATTTGATGCCTACATGTTTTTCAATAGTGGCTGGACCCTATATGCTGTTTTACTCAGCTCTTTGGAGAAGTTCCTCTCAGAGTTTAGTTGTGTACCATTTTTGTGGTTGTTCAACATTATATGTAAAATTTGACATGAAATTGAAAGTGAAGTTCTTGCTGGAGCTCATGAAAGAAAATAAATTTATTGGTTTTATCACAGCCTTTTTTTTGATTTTTTTTTTTAGTAACAAGTAGTCCTAGTAAATGCTCATCAAATGAAGATGTGCATAGTATTTGGCCGGTGTTAGTAATTAATTATGAAAAATCCCCTGAAGATTGGCAGTAATTGGGTCTTCTTAATTAAACCAGATGAGGAGACTGATGATGGAACTGTTCTGTTCAAAGCAGGAGTCTTTTCTGGGTGGTGTAAAGTTCCAAACCATGAAGGGAAGATTGTACTGCAAACAGAATAATGCCCAATGCTTGCAAAATCCCTTCTTTGTTCAAAGAACGTGCAACTCAGTAGAGCATTTAAGTCACTGGGCCCTGAACTTGCATCTTTTGCTGATGTTGGATTCCCCTGCCATTTCCTGTTACACCAGCTTTGTCTATAGCTCATCCTAAAACACTGTGTAATGATTTTTAACAGGAATATGATGAGGAATGGGCTAAAAAAATCCAGACAGAGAAGTTTCGGTGGCACAACTCGCAGTGGCTGGAGATGGTGGAGAGTCGGCAGATGGATGACAGTGAGCAGTACCTGTATGGTGATGATCCCATTGAGCCCTACATCCATGAAGGGGATATTCTGGAAAGACCTGACCTCTACTATAATGCAGGTAAGGCAGCACATGTCAGTATTTAGCACTGGGATTGCCACCTCTGCATTTGGAGTGGGAGCTTGAGCTGGGCGTGACTCAAACCAGCAGGACAGTTCCCCTTTTGTATCATTGGGAGCAGCACTGATGCCAGCCAGGGATGGGCTTGTCCTTGTTGGGATGTTAATGATGGATTAAGTACTGTGTATCCATGATTTTAGGAAATGTTACAGGTCTGCAGGAATGGGAGTAGGCCTGTCTCAGAGAGCTGATGGACCATGACAACGGATTCAAGTAAAGGTGGCCCAGCCTTGTTCTTCCCAACTATTTCTTGTGTCTCTAGCTTGTTTGCTCTGTAAACAAAAAACTTCTCTCATCCCTGTTAAATTCACAGCTCTGGGGTTTGTGCTGAATTTTGTTCTGCCTGTTGTGTTAGTTGTGTAATGGGATTTTTATTGCAGATATTGATGAAAGACTTTAGTTGAGTCACATCAAACTTGTAGATTCCTTAGCAGAGGCCATCATTCCGTGACTTTAAACTAATCTATCTGTATGATTTAGTCTATCTAGGTTTTAGGGAAGTGGTGAATCTCTTCTGTAAATACTGATTTATCTAATCCAGTGTTGCCAGCTGTTTCAGAGGGAGGTTCAAAAAAACTTTGCAGGAGACAATCATTAAATAATTTGCCCAGTGGATAAATGTCTTCATAGCTTTTTGTAACTAGGAGTTGGCTTACTCTCTCAAACTTGTGGGTTTAGATCCTTTTCAAACTCCTGGATAACTGAGTGCATGGATTTTTGCTTTTTTTAATTGCTGGGTTTGAGTCTGTGTTTTTCATTTTCCACGTAGGTGTCCAGTCCTCTGCCATGAAGCATGAGTCACAGAACTCCGTGACTCTGGATGAATTTGCAGGAAGAGTAATTAGAAAAACAAAACCCCTAAATCCCATAATCTTCACTCATAGTTGCTACAAGAAAATAATTGTGCAAGATCTCAGTAGCATTTCAGATGCTGTCCTCAAAGGATATCAGAACATAAGTCTTCTTTTTCTTCTATTTTTGATTGCATATGTCAGCCATAGCAACTTGCCTCTTTACTGTCGTATTTTCCCTTTTGGATCCTGTAGCTTTATCTTGCTCTACTAAACCCACAGGGCTGGCAGTGGGAGCCAAGAGTTGTACCCTATAAGGGCCTTTTCTTACATCATCTCCTTGGGGCTTCCTGAGGTAAAGGTATGCCTACTGTAGTCTCCCTTTACAGGTCTTGATTGCTTATTTCATAGGGACAGTTCTGTTCCCAGTAGTGGGAGCTAGAGTTGGAGTGACACCAATAACACTGAATTTCCTGGCTTTAAATCATTTATGTTACAGACTTAATGTTATTTGAACAAAGGGATTTTTTGTGTTGGAATTGATATTTGACCAGGAAGGAGAGGTAGAATTCTGGTGATATGTTCTGCAGATGTTTGAAATGTACTTCTGCTTTTAAAGGTAGCCCTTTTTTAAAAGACTGATTATATTCAAAATGCAGATTCACTTCTCAGGTTCATTGCAACAAGTGTCAGTAATTGTGTGCTTCTGCAGTTTCCTAGAATTCAGCTTTTGAAATGTAGCATCTCAAACGGGACATAATAGTCCTTTGAAAAGGCTACAGGTTAATGAACCAATTGGAGCAGGGATTTGGGTTTCTGAAGGACAGATCATTACTTAGTGAAAAAACCCAAACACACCAGAAATGCAAATCTTTGTGCAGTCAGAAATTAAATACTTGTATTTCAGTTTGATAATTTTAGAAGTGACCTACACTGATGGCTGACACTCAGTACAAGTCCCACCTTGACCATAATAGTTCTTGAACTCACTAATAGCAAGATGAGATCCTTATTTAATGACAGACCAATCTCTCTCTGGCACAGTAATTTAAATCTACATGAAAAATGTGCTAGAATCTCTGAAGTTGCCTTCCTGAGCTCAGTGTCTCTCTTGCTCTGAAAGTACATAACCTAATTTATGTTGAAATGTACATAACAACAGATGTCCTTTAACTGTGTAATCACATTTTATGCAGCTGATGCTATCCATGTGCTTTCATTTTCCTATAAATTCATGTGAGCCGTAACTCTGAGTGTTATGGTTTAACTGTTAACACTCTTGATTGAAGACACTTTAAGTAGTGGCAGCAGTAGCCTCAGAGTTAAAATGTAGTGCTTGCTTTATTAATGTAAAGACAGATGTTATTTTTCTCTGCTCTCAAGTTCTAACCAAGCCTGTCTATTTAAAATGCATAGTCCCTTAAATGGATTGGTTTTGATCCAAAGTGCTGCAGGTATAAAAGTGATAATGGTCTTCCTCACTTCAGTTCAGTGCAGCATACAGAGTAGGTGGTGAGATAGGAGAATTTGACACAAGTGTTAATAAAGGCCATTTCAACTCTCCTTTCACTTCTTTGGACATTTTCTATTTGTATGATGTCACAGGGCACACGTGTCCTGTGTGAGACAGGAATATTGATCCCTGCCACATCATTTGCTTGTCAAGTGATACTCCTTCACATACTGTACACACATGTGTACAATTAGAACATAGCCATGTACAGCAATCTGATGCTGCTAAAATGTGGTCTGATCATGGCTAGCATTTTTCATTTGCAATCTGCTGCCTTGGATTCAGTCACTTTCCCATGAGGTATTATCTTCTAAATGAATCTCTGTAGCACCTCATCAAATGTCTGTTAGAAATCTAGATGTGTCAATTCTATTCCTTTTATCACTTGTCACTATATTATCTTCAAAAAACATCAGGTAAATTCATAAAGCACAGGGAGATTTGTTTGAATGCCAGAGTCATCATCTCTAAGCCCTCGTGTCTGTAAGTAACTTTCCACCGCTTCCTGTGCAGGCAGTTTTAGTAGTTTTGAAACCACAGAGGTTAAGCTAAGTGGCCTGTGACTCCCTGGATCTTATCTCTCTTTCTTTAAAGTGGAATGGCATTTGTAACTTCCTAGTCATTAGCAATCTCTTTCTTCCCTCTCTTAAACTCTCAATGTGTCAGTCTGAATGTACCTGTTTCTGCCCTGGTTTTATGGGGGTGCTTTCTCCGCTTCAGGTTTGGAATTGTTTTCATACAGTAATGGAGACAAACTGATGTAGGGTCTGTTTTAATGAAATAGCTTGTTTTATCTGATTAGAGACTAATACTAATTACCAAGTAAGAACTGTGCCCTTAATATTCAAAAGAAATGTGTTTTGTGAATGGGAACAGCAAAGAGTTAAGATGGGCTCTCATTCAGCTGGAGTCAGTTCAGTGGCTTTACTTCAAAATGCTCTCTGGATTTACATTGATGTAACAGAATGAAGATGTTCACTCCTGATTTTTTTTTTTTTCCTCATAAAGCAAGCAGAGAATGGGAAGCCTTTAAGTAATACTTCTGGCTTTACAAATGTCTGCATCTTCACATGCCAGTGTTGTAATGTAAAGGAAGCACAAAAAAACTGTAACCTGTGTTCTTGAGAGGATATCATGTAAAGAGCCTGCTTTGTATGAAAGAGCTCTGAGACATTAAAAGATGGGCAAGATAAAAGAAATAGGTTTGAAGTCACTTTCTTGATTTTTCTTAACAAGTTTGAAGAGATACAGTGTTGCAGAGTAGAGTCTGAACAATTGAGGCCTTTGCTGCTTTTTTATTTTTATGCTGCTGGCCCAGATTAATGTTTTACCTTTTTCATTACTTGTTCTCTGGGCTTACTTTGATGATGGGAAAGACAAGATTTGTCTTGAAATAACTCTTATAGGCTTAAGGAAGAAGGTTTAAGAGAATATTTCTTAGGTGCAGCATTTTTCAGGGCAATGGGCTGAAGCTCCTTGGAGTCCCAGTAAGGATTTTTGGTACTTGAAGTTGCTGGGTTTCAGTATTATTGTTGATTTTTGTTCTTCACAGAAATATTGTAAGTTAAATTCCTAATGAATTGCTAAAAGAAACCAGGACAGGTTGTTTTGCCCACTTGCCTTCAAGTCCTGCTCCTTTAGAAGTCACTGTATCTTGTTTTTTAGATGGGCTGATAGCCCCCGACGGAGCGGTGAGTCCAGATATCTTCGGAGATTACCAGCTTCAGAATGGAGACCTGGTTGGGCAGCATCCCTTCTCTGGCAAGTAAGTTGCTCTTAGTAAAGAATCCTTATCATCCAACGATGGCTCTTCAAGTTTCTTTATAGGGCTTCATTTGTGGAGCTCAGTAATTTTTGCCCCATAGCAGTAAGAATGATTTATACTGCAAAAGCAGTTGTAGTCTGTGGTCTGAATCACATGTCTATTTTAACATTCTAACCTGTTGTAATAATATCACTGCTTTCCAAAAGCTGTAGAGTAGAACAATAACACAGAACACACCACTAACTACCTGTTATGACAATTACTCAAATAGTCTTCAGACATTTGGAAACATCTAAAGAGAGGCTTGAGATGCTGATTACCCAGATGATGTTTGTTTCCAATATTCTTTATTTGAAAGAAGTCTTTCAGCTGCCAAAGCTGTTTCTGTGGGTTTGGAGTTTTTTGGTGTTTTTCCATTAACTTAAGTCTTCACAAGGTATTCTCAGTTGGATTCTTGAGGGCACTTTGAAAATGGGCTATATGAGCAAAAGGCATCAGCTTGGTGTCTGGGAGGTGTTTCTCTGAATTTCCCCTCTGGTCAAAGATCTCTCCTCAATGTTGGCAAGCTGTTCCAGTTTGAATTTCTGAGTAAACTTCTCCCATGAGTTCAAAATAGAAAATACTCATTTCCAAGAATGAAATCTTCATAGATCCTGCTGCTGTAGTGTTTAGGAAGTGCATTTTGTAAAGCATGAGTTCTGTGCACTCATTAGCAGGAAATATTTTAAACACCTGATAGTCAAGGTACAGCATTCACTTTAACAGGATCCAGCTATCTCGATACACCCAGCCCTGGGGCTGAAACTGTTTCTTTCCAAAGGAAGAATGTTCTTTTCACCACTAACAACTTCAGTCACCATTTGTAAAACGTAAGTTATTCACAATATGTACAGCTGAAGCAAGAAGGATTCTCCTCTCTTACTTTGGCTTCTTGTAGTTGTTTAAGGGTAGTGGACCATTACTTTTGTTGGTTTATTCTACCTGGGATGCACCAGAAAGCTGGACATTGAGTAAGGGTTGGAATGGTGGTAACATTTTTAAGGACAAATTAAAATAACTAACATGCTCAGGGAAATAAAAAGCAGGATTTGAGATGGATCCTCTAGAAAAAAGTAAGTATTTATACTCAGTAAGTATCAGGTTCAGAGTAGTGTGAGTCTGTGTGTGGGAAGGGGATGCTGGTGCCTGTGCTGATCATTTCCAAATGTGCAACCTTTGTTGCAGAGGTTGCAGGTGGGAGAGAAACTGAGGTAAGTGTGAGCTCTGTGCTGCTCTTGGGGGTCTTAGTATGTGACTCACCATTTTTAACTTCAGAATAGACACACAACCCATGAGGTGACAGATTTCTCTGTTAACCAGAACATTGGAGGGTACGTGCTCCTAACAGTCTCCAAGCCCACCTGGAGGTGTGGGGAAAGGTATGTAGGGTAGAGCTTGCAGCCTCCTTTGTTTCCAGTAAACTTAGATAAAGCCCCAGTCAAGATACTCTTGTTTTGCCAGAAGGCTTTCAGCTGGGAAATAAAATCATCTTCAGTGGCCTTGGTTAAAAGTAAAGGCACATTGCTCAGCCTCAAATTGTAGTCCCTCATCAGGGAGCTCCAATAGTAAGCTGCTTTTTAATCAGATTGTATTCTAACTAATATGAGTAGCAAAATACATCTGGTGTATACCTAGTTAAATTAAGTATTTGTAGAATTTTCTTGAATGTTTCAAGGCATTCTGAAGGCTCACCTCAAGAAAGAAAGCAGAAAAACTGCAGGCTGGCCCATTGATGATGACCTCTGGAAATACTTGGATTTCTCACTAGAATTCTATTTTCTAGGAAGACTTCTTTCAATATGATTGCTCCATGGACTTATCTGCAGTCCAGACACACAGTCTAATTGGAAACAGTGTGGAGTGCTGCAAATGTTCTGTCTTATTTGTAGCAAAGCAGGAGTGAATTGTTTGATAGAATAGATACTGGCAGCTGAGCGGCGAATCCGCCTTTTCAGATGTGTGTCATTATGGGTTTGAACTGCTTGGCGCCAGCAGCCAGGATTTCCTGATGCTCAGACCTAATGTAAAATGCATTAGTGCTCCAAGGCATGAGCCATGGAATTGCCAGTCCCATGAGTCTGGAGTGTCAGACCCTCCCTTCTCCCAATTTGAACTGGTGTTGGAAGGTAAAACCATACGTGTTAGAGAGCCTAATTAAAAATAATAGCAGCAAGTCAAGGCGCTTTTTATGTGTTATATAGTGTACATTTCTGCCATACCAAAACATAATTCTGGGGTATTTTTATGCTTACAGTTTAAAGCTAACAAGAACCTTATGTCAAGGATTTATTTTTAACCAGTTCCAGCTTTTAATAAATCAAGATTTTTGTTATAAAAATGGTTCGTTTTTCTATTATTAATATTTGAATATGTTTTCAGAAACTTTTTTAGCAAGAAAGCTGAGTTATGATTTTCATAGACAATTAGCAAGTCAGTTAACAGTAACATGTTTTGGAAGTTCAAAGAGAGATGGCTAACAATGAGTAGATACATATTTTTGGTCTGTTCATTTGTTAAACTTTGTTTATTTGTTACACATTTATTTGTTGTGCCTGTGTCTTCTGGTCTTTGCCTTTTATATTAGGCTTTTCAATTCTGTAATAGAAGCAGTTTTTGCTGAGCAATGGGGTGAGTTCTGAAGTCCCTTTGCCATTTAAGACCACCCTGTGAATTTTGAGGTAGGTAACAACCATGAGTCGACTTCTTGCTACTCAACCTTGAATAATTTAATCCTTTCTTCTCCTTTCTGCATTCCTATGACAAAGAATGAGGATATGTTACCTCTTTAATTTCTCTGCAGCTATTTCCTGTCCTTGCAATGTGCTCAGAGTGGATCAGGACTTACCCTTGCCTCCAGGAGGGCTGAACAAGTCAGCCAGAAAGTCCCAGGTTTTTAGTTCCTGTACATCACTGAGAAGCTGAGTTTGTGTTGAACTAGTGTTGGTGCCCAACTAAGCAGCCAGTGAGAACCATGGACTTCCTTGGCAGGAAGATGGTGTTCCAGCAGAGGTCCAGGGCACCCTCTGCCATTGCAATTCCACACTGTTTCGTTTGGGAAAATCCTGGGGAATTGGAGCAGTGACTGTATCCGAAGGTGCAATTGCTGAAGTGGTTGACTCTCCTGTAATGCAGCAGGGATCCCACAGCCATATGTTGTGGAGTCCTTGTCCCAGCAGACACTGGACCTACGTACCTAGGGCTGCTGCACTGTCTTAGGCAGGTAGGGAAGTACTTTTTTGAAGTCAAGCAGAACAGGAATTTTAAAAAGTTGCATTATGGATGGGCATCTGCACGCACTGGGGTACCACATTGGGGCTGTTCCCCCCCATCATTTTCAAGAGGGAAACATGAAGTGACAGCATTGGCAGTAAACACATCTGTTGATCTGGGGAATTAGGTGGAGTGTCTTAGAGGCTTTTTTTCAAAGACATTGCCTTCTCTTCATGGGGTTTCTTGGACTTTTTCTTTGGAATCTGGAGTATTGTTACTCGCAGGAGCTGAGAACGCCATCTCACATGATCACTTCCTGCATTGTGAAGTACAGAACAGCTTTGAAGGGAATTTTTAATTGTTAATTCTAGCCCTGAATTCAGATTGTAGATTTGCTTGCATGCTTGCTGTTCTGACATGTCCGCATCCTGATAATTGTTATTTCTGTTACTTGTCATCATGAAGGACAAGCAGCACAAAAGTGAAGACCAGTAAAAAGTGGTCTTCAAAAGTGAAGCTGCCAGTTTTCTCATAGTGCCACCCTGAGAAATGCTTTGTTTCTGTTGATGTAGCTTGTGTGTTCTGCAGCTTCAGTTTACAGCTCTTATCCCTGAACTGTATTCTTAGTGGAGTTGTATTGTTACGTATGAGGCCTATAAATAGAATTATTTCAGAATGTAACATACACAGGAGCAGTGATAAAGTCCATAAACAGCATCTCTTGTTTTCTTCAAAGGTTTGGAGCAGAATGCAGACAGATTGTAAGGTATGTTTTCCATTCAGCAGAAAATACGTGGCTGAGGAGGTTGTTTTGACAGCTTGTATCCAGGTTTTTTTCATTGGCTAGGAAAATACTTTTGTGATTAGATTACCAGCTTTGAATCATCTTACTGTCTTTCAGAAGCAGATGGGCATTAGGCATAGATTTGAAATTTTCATCTGTTATTAAAATCTGAATTCAGGGTTTCTGGTTCTGGTAAGTCTTAATATTGAGTGAAAGTTTTATGATTGTGGCAAACAAAAATCCCTCACCTTTGGCTGATGTGATGACAGCTTAGTGTCTGAGCTGCAGGGGATAAAGACCAGCTAAAAGACATCTTCCAGAATCTATGGTAATTTATCACGTTCTGGAAACTAATTACTTTCTTAAGACACAAACATAATAGTTATGGCTAAATACCTTATAATAGAGATAGCCACAGTATTTTTCTTGCCCTTTGGGGAAAAGGCCACTTGTTAACCTTTCCCAGCTACAACTAGGTAACGATACAAACTCTGAGTGCAAAAGCCAATTTTTGGTTAGTATCTTCAACAGAGTTCTCAAATCTTCTCAGTCTGTAGCTTTGGAAAGATTAATCATTAGGAATGCTAGAGCTGGCCAGAACTTTTTTTTTTCCCTGAGGGAGTTTTCTCCAGTGCAGGATCCTTTAACCTTGTTGTTATAAAATGTAGCAGAGCTGCCATTGCACAAGCCTCATTTTCTCTGAGACAAGGCCTTTCTGTGTGTGCTGTTCCCAGCGTGTGCACTCAGAGCTCTTCCCAACAGAGATCTGACTGAGGCTTCTTCCCAGGAAGCAGTGAGGTTTGGCATGTCAAACACAACCAGTTTTATGGGGTGACTGTCTGTCTCTGTCCTCGGTGAACATCTTTCCTCTTGCCTGGATTTACAGCCTAAAACTGTAGCTGCATTTCTTGTTTTTGCCATGGTAGGTCATTGGGATATTTTGTGAGCTCAGTGTCTGGAGCCAGGCCCTTGCAGGCTGCTCTGTGCTGGCCCCGGGGAAGCTGTGGCTGGTGTTGGCAAATACCAGTGTGCACAGCCAGGCTCTTGTGTCTGGGGCTGATGGAAACAACACCTGGCCATGGGTCCCAGTGGGAGCACAGGGAACACTCTTAGTGTGACCTGGCTCATCTCTAGCTGGGCTAACCACGTGTAATGTCTGCATGTGCTAAAAGTCCACACTGAATGGCAAGAATGGTCATATCTACAGCCTTTTTTCACTTGGTGTACACTTTTTTTTCCACTTTTTTCACCTGATGAAAATCAGATGGGAGTTTTCATGGTGGAACAACCTGGAGCTGTAGCCTCTCATTCCCGTTGATTGCTGCATTGTGGTGTGAATTCCCAGTCGTGAGTCACAGCTGAACAGCTCCCATCTGGGTCAGGTACAGGAACTGCAGCAGGTGCTTGCAAATGTGCACTTTGTGAACGATTATCAAAATGCTTTTAAATGGTTGTACCTGTAACTTATATCCTACATTGGCATTTATAGCTCTAATCCGTATAGATCCTCATCTTTAGATTTGCTAAAGGAAAGGACCAAAGGAAGTGGTGATCTTGGTGGCACTGCCAGGGACATCCATCTCATCCATCTTCTATTTTCAGTAAAGTTCAGCACTGTTTATTTAGAAGTTGGAACATTCCCTTCCCAGCCTTTCAGGAGGTAAGTGCCATCTTGCAGGCTGTCTCTGAAGGTGAAAAAACACTGTTAGCAGACAGTAGCAGGGATCAGTGGAAGAACAAACTGTTTCATGCTCCTTAGACAAAAAACATTCTCATGTGGGGTGTGTGCTGAGAGTACCAACATCTCTTTCCTCCTCATTTGAACAGTAAGAGGCAGTAATACTTCCCTGTCTTAGAGGTGGAGAGTGAGTATAAAATCCTTAAATTAATGGAAAGAAAATGCAAAAGAGTATAAATTACTATTACAAAATGATTCTACTTTGAACCATTATCCCATAGTGAAGTTTCTTACTGCTGTGTGCAGTAATTCTTCTTTTCTATAATTAAACCTTATTTTAAAAACAAAACCCAACTTAGTTGCTTTTGCAATGTGTTCAGCTGAGTGGTACTCAGCTTCTGCCACTATTTAATTTGCATTTCCCAGGAGAATTGAATTAGGTTTTATTAGTAAATTGGGCCTATAACCTTGCAGGCTGGTTTTATTAGTTTATCACACATCAGTATTAGCAAATTGTAAATCCCACTGAAACGAATTTGAAAAGGCCTTAAAGAAAAGCCCAGAACCAATGAAGTTCCTGGACACAAATAAGGGAGTTTATTTTGGTTGGTTTATGTCTTTTTTTTTTTTTTTTTCATCCCACAAAAATGTTGTTAGTGGCAGCAGAGTCACCTTTTCTATCTTATTCTGTTGTCCTAACTGCCTACATGTTTAGTTTTATAGAAGTTAAAGTCAATATGGTCAGGAGGGTTTCACTAAATGTGTGATAAGGCTCTGTATATGGCAGGAGATAAAGCACACTTCTCATTTGGGTGTACAGCCTACACTGACTATTCCTGGGGAACAGGCAGAGTAGTTGTTTTATTCCTCAGTGCCTGTACAGGTGCTACATACCCCTGGAACTGAGACCTCGCATCTAAAAGAATAAGGATCAGGAAATGGGAACTGCTGCCTGTTGGAGGGTTTTGGTCACAGTCTGGGACAAGCTTCTTGGAAGACTTCATTTGATTGCTTCAGGTTCTGCCTGGATCATGGCCTAAATCAATATTCAGTGTGTAGTTGTTCTCCTTCAGTACTGAAATGTGGCAGTGGTGCTTCCAGAACAGGAAGGCTTTGTTGTTAAGAGCTTTTGAATGTGAGCTTGGATTTCTTTGTGTCTTACAGTAATTGGTTTCTGTACCAGTACTAAACTAGAGCTCTCTCTGTCCTTTTCTTGGTTTTTTTGGGTAGTGGTCATACTCCTGCTAGCTGTCACTTCATTATTTTTTTCATACTGTCTTCTCAAAGCCTTGTTTATATTCTTGTTTATAGAAATGCTGCAACCTGATCATATAATCACTAATTATCACTAATATGTATCTGACCAAATTCTACTGTTATGCTGTGGACAGTTACTGGAGCATTTTTGAAGATCAGGGATCTGATTATTCCCAAGGATGAAATTTTGCCCTGTGGCCTATATTCATCAATGAGATTTTCCCAGAGTTTGGAGAACTTTTGCACCTCTGAAGGACTGGGGCTGTAACTGAGGAGTATCCATAAAAGGACAACATTATTCATATCCAATGTTGGATACGCAGCAGCTCTTGAATGTGCTTGGGTGTTAATTTGTTGTCACTGTGTTCTTAGGCAGTATCAGGAGAAGCTCCCAAGCAGCTCTCCGTGTATCCCCCCTCCACAGACGATGCCCCCAGTGCAGCCCACAGTCCCTGGGAGCTGATAGCCGGGGTGGGCAGGGAACCAGAGGTGAGAAGGGAAGTTACTCATCCAGAGGCAGGTGCCAGAGCTGGAGCTCCCGCAGTGCCCCGTGAGCAGACCCCACCACCTCGCCAAGGTGTGTGGTCTGGAGCCGGGAAGGATCAGGTTGCCCTTGTTTCATTTACTGTAAGAGAGGTTTAATTGCTCCTAACAATTGCACCAGTGTGTGAGAGATGAAATAGCTTGCTGGGGAATATTTAAAAGGCACAGTTTTTTCAGCAAGTTGCAGATGCCGTTTGGGAAGAGAGTAAGTATTGAGGTTTTAATGCACTTCAGCTCTTTTGGAATACTGGATACTAGGGCCTCTTTCACTTGCTGTCACTTCTTTTACATTTTTTAGTTGCTTTTTATTTTATTATATTCCACCTGCAGTTGGCCCCATTTAACCATCATGGTTTAGGTGGCTATTAAGAATTTTAAAAGAATACCAGAATGCCGTAGCAGTGAGCTCAAGTCCTTCGGAATGTCTTACCAAAAAATCCCCCAAACTTACGTTCTGAAACGTAACATTAATTAATTCCCACGTTCTGTCTGCTGCTCAGTCCCTCCAGATGTGCTACTAGGAATAGACTGGCTCCCTGGTTACAAGCCATCTGGGCTCTGTAAACTGATTTGCACTTATATTAAACAATAAGTGAACAGAATGCGGAAGAGTTATTAAAGCAAATGTACATTGCTTATAAATCTCAAAGTAAAATATTAAAATGTAGTTAAGGGGAATGGAATGCGCAAATGAAGACCTGCTTGTTTTTAATGAGTTTAGCTGTGACCTTCTCAATTTCAACCAAAAGAAAAGAATTTTATTTTTCTCTTTAAAAATAAAAAAAAAAGAAAAGAAACTATAAAACTGCTTACAGAAGTATCTGAGACAAAAACAAGGAAATATAATGTTCTAAACTTGACTGGTCCAAACCACTCAAGCTGCTGTGACAGCTCATAAAACTGAGAGTAGTTTTTAACTGGACTCTGTTTTACATTGCCAGAGTGAATTTTCCTTGCAGGAAGTAGCCAGAAGGTTTATTTAGTTTCCAGACTGCTGCTTTGATCTTTCCATTCTGTCACTTCTCAGGTTACATAGCCCTTTTTCACTGCAGTAAATCTGCAACAGTTAATGAGAATAAAATTTCCTCCTTCTCACTGATCACATGCTGTTAAATGCCAAACCACAGCCAGCAGCATATTTGCAGAATTCGGCTGCACTGTACAAAACCAGCACAATCAGTTTAATCTTGTTGGTTTTGTAATTCATTTTATTGAGCTTTCCTTTTTCAAGTGACCTATTTTATCAAGACAAGTGGTTGCAAGGCCAGATCTGGAAGAAAGATTTAAAACTGTAATAAAGTGAGGGGTGTTTTGTATGCTGGGTTTAAGCATGCTCACAGGATTCAAAATTAAACTTAAAATGAGGAGTTTTTAAAAGGCCCATATATCAGTGGGATATTTCTTGTGGTTATTATCTGAACTGAGCATGTGCTCTGAAAAAGTCTCTAGCATAAAAATTAATATATCAAATTAATTTCTTTGCCAAATACTTAAAATTGTTTTGATTCTAAAATTTTTTCTGATTCTGTGTTTATCAGCGTCAGCCATCCAGCTCCAAAGACTGACCCACCCTTTTCCCTCTGGAAAACTAAGATGATGGTTTTTGAACTCTGAGATTTAAAAAATAATAAATAGGCTTATGGAGTTTATTTGCCTTCAGGGTTTTGAGCTTTTTAAATTTTATTTTTTCCAATACTCCCTGACCAGCCTTTTTGTCTGCAAACATTTGACTTTTCATTTGTTTAATTTAAGTTGAATTTTTAATATAATAATGCTACTCCAAGATATAGATCTCCAAGAACACATTCCTTGTCTGTATTTGTATCTGCCTTGTTTCCTGAGATATCCAGTGTTATTCCTAAGAAAAAAAAATCAGGAAGAGACACTGAGATTTACTTTCTTCTTGATTTACACTAAAATCATTGCTGATTTGGGATAGATCTTGACAAGATTTCACTAGGGCCCTGTGCTGATATATAAAAGTGTTTGAAATCAGGACAATGATCTCTGGTGGTAAAAAATATTTGAAGTTTCTTCATCGGTAATACTGCTCCAACTGCATTTGCTGTGTGTGCTGGAGTGAGCACTGCAAATCCCCCAGCAATGTTAACTTTCAGAAAAGGCTTTGAAAGCTTTTATTGGCTGCAGCTGGAAGTCAGAGCAGAACAGATTTCTTGACTTTCCCTCCCTCCTTCCCTCCAGCATCTGGATTCTCATCCACACGGAGCTGCCCTGCAGGCAGCACGGCTGTCACCATGACCTGTTGCTTTGGCTCCTCCAGGCATTGGTGCACAACAGGGAACTTTTGTCCCCATTTGTATTGAAGCACAGAACTGAGTGGCTGTGCTTGGGCTCGAGGAATTTGTATAAACATTTAAAGGGAAAATTCCTCAATGCAGGGCACTAAAAAGTTGCATTTTTACTTCAACTGCTTATCTCTGAGTACATTTTCAGTGACCTGGTCTGTACTCTAGCACAGGAAGCAAGGAACACGTCCTGTGTAGAAATGGGAAGGCTAGTGGAAGACTTGGAGCAGATCCTGATCTTGTCAGTGACACCAGTCATCTCTGTGAAACTTCAGGATCTTATTTTGCTCAGACAGTCACCTGAAGCTTCTGTACCCAGCCTAACACTGAGCTTGCTGGAGACAACTAAAAGAGAGGCCTGAAAGCATCCTAAGCCAGCCCTGTTACTAGTTTAGATTAAGGCAACGTACTCCTCAGTTTATGGAGTTGACACATACACTTTGGACTGTGCAAGGAGAAAGGGGGAGGAAAGGACATCTTGCTTTTTATTGCCTGTTCCTCGGGGCTTTTTTTATTTGTTTTAGATCCTGATTAATTCTTAAGAAATTGATGTATCTAATCAGTGGGTTTGGACAGTTGTTGAGCCAAGAGCACAGGAGACGTTTCTCTCAGGCTTATAATGGAAAGCCAGAGCTCTTGGTTTCTGTTCCAGCTCTGTCTGTGCACTTGACCTTTTAAGAAATCCTGTAGAGAATCACAGAGAACCTCCCTGTCTGTGTGGCAGAGCTGTGAGCCTGACTGCAGGAATGCTACGGGAGCTCTCCTGATGCCCTTCAAAGAAACAACATGGCTGCATGAAACAACTGCAGCCTTGGAGCTGCTGTTTTGACCCCTGGCTCTGTTGGGATTGGTTGCTTTTCTAGCAGAGCAGAAATAATCTTTTTTCTCCTAAAGGGTTTTAGAGAATAAGCAAAAGTCTTTTCTGTCTATGTCAGTCTAATTTGAGTCTTCTCATTGCTGTAGTTTGTCATTTGGCTGTCTTTAATGTCTGGGGTGTTTTCTCTTCCAATACTCCAATGGGAAACTGAGGTCATGGAGAAAAGGAGCAACTTGTCCAGGATCACACAGCAGGTAACTGACAGAGCAAGAAACTGAGGCCAAATCTCAGGCTGTGTTTGCAGAGCAGGGATGGCAGGAGCTACAGCTTTCAAGCAAGGCTCGCACTGAATTTGGCTAAGCAAGGTCATTTGTTTTTGGTTCAGTGTTTTCCTACTATTCAGTTGGGAATTTTTTTTTTTAATGCTGCCTTCCCCCAGTGAATTTTGGCGTGGCTATTGCTTGGTGCGTAGCTGGAGCCTGGCACAGAAGACAGTGCTCATTTCTCCACCATTGTCAGCTTTGCATTTGTTTGTAATTAAATGGGAGAAACAGCAGTATTGTGCTGAGCTACAACTGGGCAACAAATCCAGAAGCAATTGGAAACTTTAAGTCATTAAGTACACTGAAGAAAGCTGGATCACATGGAAGGAGAGATGATCATAGCCATAAAAGCTGTGTTATGATGCACAAGGGAGCTCAAGTATTAATGCACAGGTTCATTTGGATATTTTCTGTCTTGTGAACAAATACAGTATTACTGTTATAGGGACATTAGTGTTTAAGGCTAATGTAGAGATGGACTTGTTGTTTGATGCAGTGGGCACAGTCAGAGTTCCTGCCACAAAACTCCCCTCCCACTTGGGCTTGAGGAATAGAAAGCATGAAAAAAAAAGCTTCACAGATAGGGGAGAAAAACTTGGGGTCATGAGAGGCAGAATTTAAGGGACTTGTGGTTTACAGTTTAACGTCATTACCAGTAGTGGGAGAATCTACAGTTACAAGATTATATTATATAAAGAAACATTGTTTTTTCCTAAGGCTTCTCAGTTGTATGGAGTTTCTCCATAACCCATGGTTTGTGCTCTTACTCTGAAGGACAGAAAATTTATGGCCAGTGAAGAAGAACCAGAGTTAACTGGCTTGTAGGAGGAAATGGGATCATCTTCTACATCACTGGACTTGAGGCAAGGAAAAAAAGCAACAGGCTTTGTGCCCCTTTCTGATGCCCTTTACCCTGTCACGGTGGTGTTAAGGAGAATGGGGTCCCATCCAGTGCTTAGCTGCCAGGGAATATCAGCAGAAAGGACACAGAGCCCATGGGTTCACAGGCTCTGAGCCTTGGTTCAAGTGTGGTGGTTCCTTGGTACCTGCAAAGGATTAGCTAAATGTGTCTTACCTGCAGATAACTTTAGAAGCTGGAGGTCTGTGTGTGTTCTGTGGAATTCAGAACCGTTTCCCACCTGCTGTGCTTGGATGCACACTGTGCCTCAATCCCTGCTTGTGCAATGGGTCAAAGCCTGGATGCCCCCAGCTCCCCCTGCCTTTCCATGCCTGGTCTCTGTGCAGAGGAAACCTGTGGAGGGAGGAAGGGAGGGAGCTGCAGCATTCACCAACCAGTCTGCTAATTGGGCTCCAAGGACTGAGCATCCCCTATGTGATTACAGTGCCCTGCACTGCAGCCCTTGCCTCAGACCAGCACTCATCAACACTTCAGAAACAAACAAAAACACCCTCTGAGATGAGAGAAAAAATATGGACTTTGCTGCTGGCAAACTTCTGTGTGTCTTGTTGGCAAGTGTTATAATCAGTAAACTGCACCTCGTTTGAACAGGTTATAATGCTGTGCTTGTCTTGAGATTAGAGACTGGTGTGCCACTCCTATGGCTCTGGCACCTCCTGAGGGAAAAGTACAGCCTTCAGTATTCATCTGAACATAATGTGCTTTGTTATACACAGGAACTTGATACAGCGTTGTGGAATATGGGGGTTTATGGCATGAGGGTTTATAAGGGAATACAGGGTAGGAACTGTACTGTCACACATGAGTAGATTCATGGAAGAAAAAATTTAGGACTTCAGTGATGTGTGGCTGGAATTCTCAATGCCTGCCTGGGCTGAAGTGGTGGGGATGGCTTGGGAGTGAAGACAGTGATTTTTAGAAACAATAATAGCCAGTATATAGAGGGAGAAGGTACAGAGGAAACAGTGGAACTATACTGATATCAGGCTTCTGAAAGATGCTCAGAACCCCTCTGGTTCTAACCTCTTTCTCTGATCCTCAGAAGGAGTTTTGGAAAGCTGCAGGTGTGATCAGAAGTGCCATGTATGTCAACAGAGGCTGTCTGTTTACACCTGCATGTAAACCTTCCTAGCAGCTCACTGGAGCATGTGGAGAACTTTGGTGTTAGTCCTTCATTAGGACTTGGTAGGGTTGCTGATGAGTTGACAACTGCAAGTAGTGTTTGGCTGGTCTTACCAAGGTCAGAGGATCTACAGAATTAAAAATATGTAGATTTAAAAAAAATAAAATAGATTTTATTTTTAATAAGATTATAAAACTTGTATCACCATGGAGTAGCTGAGAGCCTCTGAGACATGAGGGCTTGTTGATGCAGAGTAAGGAGGGAAGATTGATGGGGTTTTAGAAAAAGTTTAGAATAAAAAGAATTGGAGATTAAATCTTGGCTCTCGTGGAACAGCTCTATGTGTTTAGCCTGCAGTTCATTTTCATGGGGCAGTGAGTGATTCCAGGGTGCTTTAATTTTGGGCAGAAATGAATGAAACTGGCCCTAAAGTATGAGCTCCTAAACTGTTACTTCACCCTCAAAGGTTTTCCTGGGCCACTTTGACCTACGCAGGCAGTCAGAGTCTTTCACAGCACACTCTGGTACAGTGTGTGCCATACTGCTTCATGCCTCTGACAGACCTGTTTCCCAGGCAGTGCTTCTTGCTGGGATCGCTCCAAGATCCGTGGATCCTACTGAGGGGCTTTCAGTTGGATTTGAAGTGTTTACTTTTGACCAAGAATCTCCTCAGTGATGCTGGACTTGCCTTTCTGAGGCCCTGCTCATGCTGGAGGAATTAGCAGCTAGGAGCTGGGCTGTGGTTTGAGAGCCCCTGTCAGCAGTAGCGGGCTTGTGGCGTGCGGCCTTGGGGCGGCTCCCGGAGCTCCGCGGTCACTCTGCACCCAGCCGGGAACCACCCAGCCAGGAATCACCCAGCTGGGAATCACCCAGCCGGGAATCACCCAGCCCAGACCTCGCTCACCAGCCTCTCCTGGCACCCTGCCCTGGGGAGCAGCACGGACACCTGGGGGGAGCCTCGGCAGAGGATTCCCGATGGAGCGCTCCTTGTCGGAGCCTGCCAGGCCTTCCCAGCGTACCACAAAGCCTGTCTAGTCCTGGAGGCTCTGGGGACAGGAGGGAATTCAGGAGGAAAGTACTTTGTGGATGCAGCCGGATGCTGCCTGCCATTTCCTGTTGGGAGAAAGGACACAGTTGGTCTTTACATCCTAAATTTTGTCAGGGCACCTAAGATCCTACATGAGCATATTAATTTGGATGCTCTGAATCACAGTAAGCATCAATAAGCAGGGCTGTTAAGAAATCTCTCCTCACTCATGCACATCAGGAACATTTTCCTCTTCGGCATGTGTTCCTCAGTTCCCTAGCAGTACAAGCAAATTGGAAAGTTCAGCTGTCATTTGGGGAAGGTCATAGATCACACTAGCAGCCTGAGTAATCCAAGAGGTTTTAAGTATCACAGCATTTAGTTTAAAGTGAAATTTGCTCTGACAGGGGCTGGCAGACCAATAGGAAAAAGAAATATTTGTGCTTGGAGAAGTGCATGTGTAGAGACCTCGAGTATAACTGATGGCTGGAAGTGATTTCAGTTTAAAGAAAACAAATCATTAAGAGAGTGCATAGGGGTAAAATACACAGTTCATATTTTAAAGGGTCTCAAAATGAACCAGCAACTGAGGTTAGCAGTACATAGTAATTAGCTGGGCTGTTCACTGTTTAACTCCATGAGCCCCAGGCATGGGGCTGAGCTTTGCACAAGAGCACAGTTGTGCTGTGCCAGGGCGGTGGCGAGCGCAGCTCTCTGCGCACGTGCGATTTATGAGACAAAACTGCCTGCAGTGACTTGCAGATTAAGGCAGCAGCCATTTATCTGAGGGGATGTTGTGGTGCTGTGTGATCCATGTTCACTCTACAACTGCAGGGTTGCATGCATTTTGCTGGGTGTACCCAGTTATATAGGAGTGAGCACTGGCAGGAAAAAATACTAAGTCAGGGATGAGTATTGTTGCCCCAACGGCGTAATTACGTGTCACTTTAGGGGAAGCCAGGCTGGTGGTTGCTCTGCTGAGCACTGAGTTTCCTGGTAGATGCTGTAGCTTAAGGCCAACAACACATTTTTCCTAGGAGCAAGCCTTGAAGTTGATTGCTGGTATAAATCTGAGCACACGTGGCACAAATCATGATCTCAGGCCAGTCGTTACCCAACAAGTGTTTACAGCCGCAGAACTACCATCTCTGCTGGCTCTGCCCTTCTGCTGTTCTTGGCAGAAGGGGCAAGGATTCATCAGGACTTGTTTCTGAAGCCGTCTTCACCTCGGTGGGTTATGCCCTTGGCCTGGCAGCCTCTGCAGCGAGCCAGACTCCGGTCTCCAGGCACGTGTTGGCTCTGTGGTTGTCCTACCCCTCCGTCACCTCCTGGGCTCGAGACCCTTCCCTTCAACTCCAACAGGCTCCATGCTGGAGGCTGCCAGTGCAAACAATCCAACAGGCAAAGCTGGTATGCTTCAAGAGCACTAGCATGTAAAAATGAAGCCAATTTTTTTCAAGCATGGTCAAGACTTCGTTTACTTCAGCAAAATATTTAGATAGGAGAGAGTAGTGATTTGATCAAGGTGTTTTAATGTGATTTTCTGTTCTTCTTTTTTTTTTTTTGACTGTCCAAAGCAGTTATCAGCTGATCCATCTCTTCCAGTTTTCTTCAGGACACTAACATATGTCTGAACCATTTGGAAATAAGTGATATTCCTCAAAGTTTAAACTCTAGGGATCTTTACCTAATTACTTACACATTTATAAAAAAAAAATTTAAAAGCTGATTTGTTGAGAATGTGATTGAAACCATATTTTCCCTGCTCTCGTTATCAATTTAAATACATTTAGAAGTTCTTTGAATAAGGATTACTGAGCTGGAAGTGGTTGGAAGAGCTCAGCCTGCAGGCATAGAGGCTCATTGCCACCACGTGGCTCAGGGCTTTATTGCACCTCTCCCCAAAAAGCCAGTGGTGATTCAGCTTGGGGTGTATAAAGGAGTTCAGGAGAGGTTTCAGGCTCCTGTTTTTGTTGCATCCCTCTTTGCCACAGTAAACCTGAGGATGGCACTACTGAGAGCCAAGGCATGGCTGCTGCAAGCTTGCAGTCAGCAGCCCCAGGCACCCTCAGCCTCCTTGCTCACCTAAATATCATTCCAGAATGAGCTTTACAGTGGTTTGCAGAAATGCAAAAAGCCCCTATTCTATCGTACTTATATTAAAAACAACTTATGCACAACTAACATTGTTACAGTCATAGAAAACACAATGGAAAGATAAACCCAGAAAAGCGTTTTCTGTTAAAATAGCTCTTCATTTTAAATCAACTGTAGATTTTTAAGGATCTTTGGAGGAAGAAAGCAATGAAATTCCTGAGTTTAAAGGTAGCCTTTAAAAGTCCTGCTTCTCTGCAGTGTACCATGTATGGTATCACTGGGAATTTGTAGAAGCACAACAGAACCAGACTCTGCACTTCCAATTCCCACTATGCCTTCTTTTAGTGCATTATTGACTCTGGGCACTGGCAATGCTGAAAGAACCCTTAAGGAACTGGCATTGGTTTATAGTAGTTTGTCAACTGGTTTGTTTTCTGAACTGCCAAGCAAACTGGTCAGCTTCATGCTTGTCCTTGTTGGCTTGTTCACAAGAGCTTTGGGCCTGATATTGAGACACTGCCTCCGAGGGCAGCCTGGGTGAGGTCTGTCTGTCAATCCCTTTGCACACTGCAAATCAGTGACAGAAGAGAGGCAGAGACTGCCTAAGGTGAGTGCTCGCTTTGGGGTTTCTGGAGATGAGAGATAAACACAAAATATAACAGGATTTCTCTTAATCCCTTCTTTCAGGAGACTTTCAAAGCTTCAGGCCTGATAATGAGAAAGCTGTTGTTTGCCAGGTACAAAGGAGGCATCTGGGGAAGGTGCCTCAGAGGTCACCAGCTCATTTCCTAATGGGCTTGAAAAGGGTAATAGGACTTTGGAGTGGATACAGGAAGGCACGGGCGGCCAGAGGCAGGTGTGGAGCCAGAGGAATGCATTCACAGAGCTTTGTACCACTGCAGCATGCACCAGGGCCACTCTGCTTCTCTCTGCTGTGCTGAAGGGCTAAGCAGCCTCTAAGGTCTGATGGCTCTGAGCTGATGGCTCTGTGCAGGAGTCAGGAGATGGGTGTTGCCAACTCAGATACACATGGGCAGATGTGAAAATGCAAAGCACTTTCAGATCACAGCATTTCTCAAGATACATTCAGGTAAATTTTTCTCTGCAGCTTGGCTATGAATTGTGTCCCTTCCCTCTCAGACGACAAATCTCAGCCTCAGACCTTCCACCTTCACCTGACTATCAGAATATCCCAGGAGTGAACTGGTTTTCTGAGAAACCAGAGGCTAGGGATCCTTTTCTAGGACCTCACTGAGATACAATCCAAGGAAAGTGCCTTTGTGAGGACAGAGTGATGGACGTGGTCCCCCCCATGCAGCCAAGCCCTTTCAGTCCAACCAATTGAGCAGTGCCAGCTTCTTGCTGAGCCAGGGCCCGGGGCCCACCCATTGTCCATCTTCTGGAGGGGTCGTTCTTTCCCAGCCTTGACTATTGCATAACCCGTGTTCCATATGGATAATTGGCAGTAATGAGGTTCAGCTTTTCCCCACTCCAAAGTACTTTGGTTCTTTGTGTTTTGACAGTCTTCAGAGGGGAAGTTCAGCTCCTTTCAATGCATCTTTAGTCAGACAATAAATCAGGATCCTTTTCCATTTGTCCCTCTACTGAAGTGGAAGCTAAGAAGTGACAGCCATGAAAAGGCAGTAATCCAGTGTCTTAAGCAATGCTCATTTTTCCTCTACCTCCTGCATGAGTTATTGTTGAGCATGAAGTATGTGCCGCTTTTCCCTGTGCAGTTCTTGTGTTTTAGTATCTAACTCATTGTTGTGGGACTTTTTAGGTGTAAAAGATGCTGTTTTACATAAAAAATTAATTATCCTGTCTCATTAGTACATAGCCTTTCAGTATGTGATTAATTCCTTCTGCCATTTGGCTGCCAGTCTTGTATCCCACCAGAAATACCATCTTTTACTGAACTGTGTTGCTGTGCTAGATATTCTCACTTTTGGCTGGTGTTCTCCATGCACCTCAGAAAGGAACTGAAGGCAGGGAATGAGACTGTTCAGATGTGCTGTGTAGGGCAGGGTTACAAGAGGCTTTGCCAGAAGCCTGAAGGACCTGGTAACTTTAACGTACAGAGGGAGACACTGAGTCATGAAAGTGCTTGGGCAGTAAATCCATGAAAGGGGGGAAGAGAAGACTTTTGTCTCTTCTGGCATTCCTCTTGGGCCTGAGAGCCTTTCCCTGCTAGGAGTTGCACTGATTCCTCTGCAGCGTTTCTTTTCCCACCAGGAGAGTGGTGTCCAGAAGGGGAACGCGGCTTGCAAAATTGCCTCACAAAACCATCTCTGTAGCAGGAGCTGGAGACACCAGCACTGGCGTGCCTTCCCTACCATACACAGCCCTGCAGTTTGTCTCTCCTTGTTTTTCTGCAGCATTGGAGTGGATGGATTTGGCCAGAGCCCGGGGGTTCCGGGGCGCCCGGCGACTGCGTACGGCTACCGGCCGGACGAGCCGTACTACTACGGGTACGGAGCGCGGTGAGCGCGGCCCCGCCCCGCTGCTGCTGCATGACTGCACCACTGTGGCTCCAGCACTCTGTATCCTTTGGCATGTGTAGCTCCACGTAAACTTAGCCTTCCTGGGTCCAGTGCGTTAGTGACGGTGTTTACTCTTTGGTTGCTCTTTGTTATTATTTTTGTACAGTAATTGTGACTTGAAAGCAGGAATTGGAAACTACTGGACTGGAAAGTGTCACGTTATGTATATTAAGCTACTAATTTAATTTCTATTAAATATAAAAACCTGTGTGGTCAGCGGTGGTGAATGTGTTTCTAACCGATGTTTCGTGTGTTTTACAAGGCACTTAAGAAGAGTGCTCCATGTGCAGTGTGTTTAACATGGACTGTTTCCCTCTCACACTTCAGTCACTGGAACACCATTAAGCCCCAGCATCTCCTGGCACTGCCCTGACACATAGTTTGGACCAAAGTCCAGTCCTGGGTCTGAACATTTTAATAATGGAAAGATGGCACAGATTCACTCCCCTGGAGCTTCAGAAATTTACAGTCTATTTTAAATGCTTGAAAACACTTAAAATTAGAAACTATACGACAGAATACCTTTACCCTAGTGTTTAAACAGAGTTCTGTGGGCTGAGAGAAGACAGCCACATCTATCCTGAGGGCCAGCAGGAGAAAGAAATGCTGTACCTTGGTTCAGAATCCAGAGGCAGAGCCTTTATCCCAGCTTCCCTATCTGGAAATACAAATCCATCCTGTCCTGCTCGTTTCTGAGGTTTAAGCTGGATCTGAGCACAGATCATTGAGCAGCAGAGACAGGCCAGGACCTCTTCACGCCAGACGCCCAGAGTGGTGATTGTTTTATGCCATATTTTGAACCACAACCTGCAAACAGAATTCAGGCTAAAGCTGTTCTTCAGCTGTGCATACCCACTGTAACAGACAGAAGAAAGGGATGAAAATGCCCTCTCTGCCACAGCTACCAAGGCAGCAGTTCAAATTTTCACTTTTTAAAAGAAAAGTTACCTCTACCTCATTGTTTTTCTTTTGTTAATGCCTATTGATTTGCAGATTTGTTCTTCTCCTTCTTCCTCCCTCACTTATGGCTTCAACAGAAAGCTGACTTGCATCAGGGGCTGATCCTACTAAACCAGTCACCAGTAATTCCGTAAGACTGGGGTCTGTGCTGGGAAGGTGATCTTCAAAGGCATGGGATTGTTTAGGAAGCTGACAAACTCTCAGTCTTATACTTCAGAAATACCTTTGAAATGAAAATTGTTTTGAAACCCTGTCTTACCTTTACAAAGTGTGCAAGTACTTTTATAAGCACCGTTACTCCCTGTGTTTCAAGCTGCATGACTGGAAACGAGTCTAAAATTAGCCATGGTATTTATTTCTTACCAGTTTTCAGCCTTGTCCCTGTGCTGGCTTCTTGTTCAGAGCTTCACTCACTGGAGGTAGGTGGAAGAACAGCGTTGCCAAGATTAAGTAGTATTTTTAAAATTATTTTCTGTACCATTTTTAACTAATTCTTACGCAGTTTCTTAGAACACCTAAGATCTCACTAAGAAGCATGGCAGAAAACTTGAACTACAGTAATGGGTTTCCAGTGTTGTACCTTCCTAGATTGTTTCCTTTGTTCTGAGCCCACACTGGATTTGCCCAGAGGTTGTGCCACGTTTAGTCAAAAGCTTTCAGATATTTTTATAGTTAGAGCTGAGAAAAATTCCCCAAACTGCACACTCAGGCTTTTCTTCTGAGACTGGCACTCGCTCATCAGGCTTTTCCAGAAATCAGTGTGAAGTTATTTAAAGCAGTTGCCCTTTTCATGGAATGTGTTTTGGGGGAAAAACAAAACGAAGTGGGTCCTTGGAGTATATGCAAACTATCAATGAAACTGAAGGAGCCTTTAATTGGAAGCTTCAGGTTAACGAGGAGCTGCAGTGGAGCTCCAGCAAAGGGGTGGGTGTCTGTAATTGTAATACAGTTGTGACCATGCTGAGAATAAATGGCAGTGGAAAAATCTCTGGCTGCATTTTTAGTATTCAATGTTAGGAGTTTATGGGAAAAGAATAAAAGATCAAGTATTTGTAGCTTTGCCTGGCGGCAGCTAAGAGAAGAACATCATTTATCTGCAAACAGAGCTTGGTAAAAATTACTCAGCACTTAGTAGCCTGAGGACAGAGCCTGCTAGCCAAGATGAAAACCAGCTGTGCCACTGCCCTCTCAAGGCAGGAGAGAGGCTGATTTTCCCTTTAATTACAGTTCCTGAGCCAGAAAGGGGGAAAAAAGATAGGAGTGCATAGACTTTTCAATCTATATCACATTTCCTGTGGGTGTCAGAAGAAGACGGGAGAGTCTGACCCATTTAATTACCTGTATTTATGGATTCTGTCCCTGGGTACTGTATCCTGCATAAAACAGGGTGAGGAGGGATCTGCTTTCTTTTAGCAACATCTGCAACTTTTGTCCTCTTTTTCCTGGTTTCTCTCCCTGGCTTTGTAGAGCTCCTCTTTTCTTTCCCTACAGCAGCAATCCCGAACCATCCCAGGAGTATCCTGTTTCCCAGCCTGCTGCTAATTAATTAATGAGTTTGGTTAGGCAAGTGTTTTAGATATAATTAGGCTGTAAAGTTAATAGCACAATGAAATAAGCAATGGCTGAGAAGCTCCTACGTCTGGTAGTTATTAGAGAGGCTTTGTGCAGATGTATGGGCTCATTTCTGGGAGCAATCTGCTCCATGGCAGCCGCCTAAAAATACTGTGTTAAATTATTATTTGTACTACACCAGTATTTAGGAGCTTTCCAGGGCAACAGGGTGGGGAAAAGCAAAAGTAAACAAATATTCTCATCCCTGAGAGCTCGTGGAGGACCTGATTCAAGGTCTTTCAAATATCCAGGGGGTTGTGGAGCTGTCTGCTAAGAGTCTAACATGTGCATTTCATTCTGAAATCAGACTGCCGTGATTCTGCTTATTTTAATCCACTCTGGATTAAATGAAACAGGAACAAGATGTATCTTCCTCTGGAATAAGCAGGACAAGCTCTGTTTAGATACAAGAGATTTTGGGCCCCTCTGGCAGGTTCTTTAATGGAATTCCTGGGAATTCCTGTATTACAGCACTGGTAAGATCAGCTGTCCACTCATCATGGCAGGAGGCTGAGACAGCCTCCATTCCTTCTGTGACCATCCTCAAACCCATGAAATACACAAAGCTGATGCAATTCATGTCGCCCTTGAAGCTCTTGTGATCTGCTCATTTTTTCCTTCAGGGTAAAGTTTTGGGGTTTTCTTTTCTTCTGAAAGAGCTCTGAGGTGCCAGGAGGGGTGGTGGAGCTGCACAGTCAGTGGGGGACTGCACTCCCCTGCAGGCATTTCATAGTCACAAGGTGACATTTGCAGCCAGTTGGTCTGGACAGCCACTTGAATAAAAACGTGGACTTTTCCAGAACTGGAAATAATATGTTGGGGTCCCTGCCCCCTAAAAGAAGAAACCCACCTCTGTTCACTAAGAAATTGAGAAATACCATTAGCAGCAACAAGCTACTGTACTGTAGTTGTAATTAACATGGCCATGCAGGAGTAGGACATCACTGGAAGAGGCATCAGCTGGGAGCATCCTGCAGCCACTGCATCCTGGTTTGCTCCCCCTGCCCTTCCCAAAGGCCCCCTGGCCTGGAAGAGGATGAGCTGGGGAACATCTCTGCAGCACTGAGAGCACCTGCTGGATGGGGCTTGGGGCAGCCTGGGACAGTGGAGCGTGTCCCTGGCCAGGACAGGGAGTTGAAATGAGATGAGTTTTAAGGTGCCTTCCAACCCAAACCATTCTGGGATCCTAAAACAATGCTCCCTAGCTGTCCCTTTAGACCTTACATGCTCTTCTCCATTGAAGTGATTTTTGCTCCATCCCCCTCTACAGTCACCAGCTGTCTGTCTCTCCACTATGCCAATCTTTTCTTGCCCAACTGACTTAAATAACCAGTTCCAATCCTAATGAGGCCTTTGCTTGGAGCTCTGTAATCCTGCTAGTTCCTGTCTCTTCCCTCTGCCCTTGAGAGACAAGGAGGGGGTTCACTCACCCCTCATCAGATCCTAGGTTGTTCTCTGGAGGAGCCCATGTTGGCCGTGCTTAGGGAAGGCAAAGGGAGACATTTGGGGGCAGAAGCCCAGCTGGGGTTTTTGTGCAGCACCGGTAACAGGGCCCTGAGCAGGGCACACCCCTTGGTGCCATCTCAGTCTGTGTGGAACAATGGAATCACATGGGAAAAGCAGGTAAAGGGAAGGAATGCTTCTCCACAGAGGCAGCCCAGCAAAGGAAATAAACCATAAATGATGCAGAACAGCCAAAGTTTGCTTTTTCTTCCTGACAGCCACATGAATCACACCATAGCCTGAAGCTGGGACCAAGTGCTGTGAGTAGAAATCGGTTGTTGCTTATTAAGAAGTTTTTATCTCCAGTTGTTCATGTCTTCTGACCTTCTGCCTTTGCCCTGCCACAAACACACGCTTGGCCCCTTGAGTAAATGCGAGTAATGTTCACAGTTCCCCTTAGTTTGCACTTTGGGGCCAGGATCTTTTTTGGTGTCTGTGCCATTTGAGCCAAAGACTCCGGATCTTTCTTGCCTTTGAGAGGGAGAGGTGGTGTTACCTGAACTTTATTTAGATTCTGTTCCTGTGTGCATTATATTACCCTGTAATGTGTGACATACTACATGTCATACTATCTATGACCCGTTTTACTTTCCAGCACCCTGCTCCTCCCATCATATTTCTGCTTTTTTAGAAATGCCCCAGCTCATCCAAGCACCAGCATATCCTGCCAGAGGAGCGGACTCCTAGCATTGTGTCCCCATGTTAACCCTGATGTGCCACCTTACAGCCCTCCCCACGCACAGACATAGGAGAAATCCTCTCTCTGTGCTCGCCTGAACAGATGGTGAGGCTCAGCTGATCGGAGTTCGGGTGTGGATCTGAGGGAATCCCTTTTGCTCTCCAGGGAGCTGTGGTTTAGCACAGATGAGCCACTATCCCGCAGACCCGTGTCTCTGGGATCATCCGTGCTGTCCAAGCACTGGAAAGCTTCACTAGAAATGGAGGGGGGACGGCGTATTGCTAAAGAACACACTCTACACAGTTCATGCTGGATTTGACAGCACAAAACTTAGTGCAGGTTAAACTCGAGTTGAGTTACTGAAGAGAGCCATGGCGCTTGCACAGCTCAGACCACCTGTGTTAAACGCTCTGCCCTGGCCATTAAATCTGCGTCTAGACGAGGCCACGGGGCTGGGCTGTGCTGCTGTTCAGAGCGACTGAGCAAACCACATCCTCACGTCCTGGCGCTGCAGGAAACTGGAATAACACCGGCGATATGAAAATAGCGTGTGAAAAGCCCAGACCTCCCACCGCTCTGGAGTCGTTCCTTTCAACCTTCGCTCCGCCGTCCAAAACACTCACGTGAAATCTCTCCCCGGAGTCACTCTATGCCGCAGCACGGAGAGCAATTAGTTTTAATGGCATTAAACGGATCCCCTCACGCAGGAGTGTCAGACCACCTGCCTCGCTCGCCCCTGCCGGCCCCGCTCCCGGGCTGGCGGGGAGGTGGCACCGGACGCGGCCGGGGCACTCGGGCTGCAGGCGGACCTCAGCAGGGCACGGGGAGGGCGAGGACATTTAAAAACGTCCTAGAGAAAGGACATTGGGGGACAGGAGCGTGCCCAGCAAAGGACAACAACGCTCGTGAAGGGTCTAGAAAACGTCTTGTGAGGAGCGGCTGAGGAAGCCGGGGGTGTTGAGCCCGGAGAAGAGGAGGCTCAGGGGGGCTCTCATCGCCATCTGCAGCCACCTGAGCGGGGGCTGCGGCCGGGCGGGGTCGGTCTCTCGTGCCGGGCCTGCAGTGGGAGGACGAGAGGAAATGGCCCGGCTGAGACAGGGGAGATTCAGATTAGATA
>VZRO01004645.1:1158931-1200579 GCA_013397915.1 Daphoenositta chrysoptera
GGCGGACGGGCCGGGCCGGGCCCTGCCGGCCCCGGGCCCGCTGGGAGCCGCGGGTGCGCGGGGCTGCAGCTCCGGGGCACAGAGCAGCTCCCGCAGCGGCGGCTCTGCCCGTGCTGTCCCCGCAGCCGGCGTTACCCGGTGTTCCTGGGAGTGTTAAAACTCTGCTCTCCCCGGTGCCCAGGGTTGGACCGGCCTTGGGGGAGTGCGATCGAACCGGGCTTCCTTCCCACGGAGGCTGCTGATCTCCCAGCTGCCTGCGAGGGACCGCTTGTGCAGGGTGCCGGGTGGGCATTTAAAGGTGTCACGTTGGGAAACCTCTGCCTTTGGGAGCAAAGCCCCAAGCACCTCTGAGAACACTTCCAGGAGGCTCTGCTGGCGCGGGAGGTGGCGGGCAGGGCGCCTGGAAAGCCGGGAGCTGCCTCTCTGTGAGCTGTGGAGTGCCAGGGGTCGGCGTGTGTTTCAGGTGAATACTCTGTGCGCAGCTGTCATTCGCTCCACAACGAAGCTAAATTGAAATTCCACCTCGTTCTGGTAGCAAATCCACGTTGTCCTTAACTACCAATCCCTCTGGCTTTCCCTGCCGGCCTCCTCTCCCTCCCAGGGTGTGCTGTGTGTTACATCTGACGTTCATATTTTCAAGTTGTTGAAAGTAAGATCCAAAAGGGTTAATGCTCTTAACTCACAGTTGTGTGAGTAATGGTTTATTTTAGCTCTGGAGAGTTCATCGAAGGCTTGTAGCCACACCTGGGCACAGACCTTTGCAGATGCTTTTGCCAGCTGGAGTTTCAATAGCCATAAAAAAAGCTGAAAAGCTCGGGGTTCCACAGGCTGCTCTCATCCCCTGGCTGTTAGGAGGTGCTCGGTGTTTTTAGAAGAGAAATTAAAAAATTTAAAATTTAAAATTCTCTTTTTTTAAAAGATAATTGCTGGGCGCCTCCTGAGAGGAGCTCCCCTGGAGAGGGGCGGTGTGTTTGCAGCTGGCTGTTGTACAGCAGCGCTCAGGTAGAGCACAGGCACGAGAGTGACTCTGGTGTTACAATATTCGGCACGAGCAGGACACGGAACTGTTGGAGCAAGTCCAGAGGAGGCCATGAAGTTGATAAGGGGACTGGAGCACCTCCCCTATGGCTGATAAGGGTTGGGGTTGTTCTGCCTGGAGAAGGTTGCAGGGAGACCTCATAGCAGCCTTCCAGTATCTGAAGGGTCTACAGAGAGCTGGAGAGGGACTATTCATCAGGAACTGCAGTGACAGGACAAGGGGGAATGGCTTCAAACTGAATGTGGGAAAAGTCAGGTTAGGTGTGTGGAAGAAATCATTCCCTGTGAGGGCGGTGAGGCCCTGGCACAGGCTGCCCAGAGAAGCTGTGGCTGCCCCATCCCTGGAAGTGTCCAGCACCAGGTTGGACGGGGCTTGGAGCAAGCTGGGATAGCAGGAGGTGTCCCTGCCCATGGCAGGGGAGTGGAATGAGCAGAGCTTTTAAAGTCCCTTCCACCCCAGACCATTCCATGATTCTGTTCCTTAACTGTGAGTGTCTCTGAAGCCAGATACGTCCGTGTGTATTTGTAGGAACCTGAGGCATCAGATACTTTCAGGTGTCCCGAGTGAAATCTGAGCAAGAAGTCATTGAAGTAGAACAACTAAATGAGGCACAGCTGGGAAGAGCAGAATGCAGAGAAATGCACTGGCTGTGCCCAGGAGCAGCAGCTGGTGCCTTGCACACAGGTGAGGAGGGTTAACCTGGGGCAACCAGGGCAGAGCTCCCAGCTTCTGGCTGGAGAGGAGAATTTTCTGTCTGGGGGCAGCATGAATGCTTTTGTGCCAGGGAGTTCACAAAACAAATCCAGTTTAGAAATGTGTGCTGTTGCTGCATTGTGTTTTGTTTTCACCTGTCAGCCCCTCTCTGTAGTGCTGGGAAGCTGTAGTTTAGACTTCCATAACTTTGCCTTTATTTCTTAAAGGTCCCATTAAAGGAATCGGTGCTGAAAAGGTGCAGATCCATGCCTGACACCAGAGGGGAGAGTATGAGGAAACTGCAAGTTCTGTAGTTAATTCAGTTTAGATTTTAGGTGGATCAGACACAGAAGCTCAGTTTAAAGCCCCTCTTCCCCCCCACTTCGGACTGCAGGGGTTGTTGTGCCCTCACTTGGTACCCTCTGGGAGGTTAAAGGAGCCAGGAAACCGTATCAGACCAGCTCTGTCTCTCTCCTGAGCACTTCAGAGCTCAGGGCTCGTGGGAGATCTAACTGGAGACACAGGTGAGGGGCCAGAGCAGCAGCTTTGGTGGAACAGCTCTGCTGGGGAGCTGGGAGACTCCTGTGTTGTTGCCTTCCTGAAACCCCAGGTCATGGCTGGAAACAACCACAATAAAGCAATTCTCCAGTTGCCAAAAAAAAAAAACAACTTGAGGGTGGGCAATTTTCCCCCACTTTTCCTGAAAACTGAGGGTTTGCTCTCTCCTTCTGATTCCTGATGAAGGTTTGCTGACTTCTGTGTGCAGACAGGTTCAGGTCTTGCCCACGGCCTGTGATCACAAGCCTGATGACAGAGCATGTGCTGGGTCAGTGTTTTCCAAAAGAGCCTCTGCAATCAGCGTGTTTGTTTTACCAGTTTTGTGTGTGAGGAAACGGCACAAAAATCTGTGTCAGCCTCTTCCCGCCAGGCTGTGGGAGGAAGGAAGGGTTGGCAGGCAGAAGGAATATTTGTCACATGGAGAGAAGGTAATCAAGGGGGAAAACATGCTGCTGGAGGAGGGCACCTGGCTATACGTAACCTTCTGAAATCCATCTTGTAATCCTTCCTCCTTCACTGAAATCTTCTCTGGCTTGGAGAATTGAGGAATGGTGTTTTTACGAAGGCCAGGGGCTCCTTGTGGAGTGGTAGTCACACTTCCTAACTGCTGACTGTGCTTAATGTCAATTAAACCCCTGGAGTGGGTGTCTGTGTGGCTGAGGGTGTTGGTGTATCCTGTTTTTGGTGGATCTCATCTTGGTAGCTGGGTCAGGGGTCGGCTGTGGATGCTGCACTGTGTCAGAGCTGGTGGTGATGCTGACACAGGTGCCAGTGCAGCCCAGGCCCCACAGCTGAGAGCTGCTCGCCTGTTGATCCAGGCCCTTTTGTGGACACTGGGTTTCCTTTATAAAGTAAACTTCGGGGATTTTTTTCTTGTCCTTAAACTCAAGGCAGGAGAAGGTTCTTCACGGCTGTTTCATGCTTTGCAGAAAATGCTCTGAAGGTGAACTGGACAGCGCCCGCCAGAACTCAGTCTGTCCAAAGGAATCCTCCTTCACCCAGAGGCTGTTTGTGGTGAGGAGAGGAGGGAGCTGCGCGAGGGATGGGCTCGGAGAACAGCGCCCTGAAGAGCTACGCCCTGCAAGAGCCGCCGCTCACGCTGCCCAGCGGCCACACCCTCCACCCGGCCGTGCTGCAGGATGGCAGGCTCGCCTCCGTCTTCGTCTACAAGCGGGAGAACGAGGACAAGGTCAACAAAGCTGCCAAGGTACTGCCGTGTGCCCGGGACACTGGCCACAGCTGCCCCTCCTTCTGCTGCAAGGGTGGGAATGGGTTAACAGGGGTCAAACACTGGGAGCGAGGGCAGGAGGAAAGGTGGAAGCCAAGCCTGGCCACGGGGCAGAAGGGGGTTGGCAGCTGCCGAGTTCACTGCGTGCTGCACGATGAGGGCAGCAATGTTCAGACAGCAGTGCCTGCCTGCCTTTGCAGGGTGCTGCCTCTTCCTGCAGATGCAAGTCTGGGTCTTTCTTGGGTGAATCCCACCCAAAATACCATATTTATTATGAGTAAGAGTTTTATTCTGTGTAAGATTTTCTCCATGCAGTGCCAGCAGGGAGCCTACAAGAGATGGAGAGACAAGAGCATGTGGTGACAGGACAAGGGGAAATGGCTTCAAACTGAGAGTAGGTTTAGATTGGATATTGGGAAGAAATACTTCTCTGAGGGTGGTGAGGCTCTGGCACAGGGTGCACAGAGAAGCTGTGGCTGCCCCGTCTCTCGAAGTGTCAAGGCCAGGTTGGACAGGGCTTGGAGTAACCTGGGATAGTAGAAGGTGTCCCTGCCCATGGCAGAGGGGTGGAATGAGACGATCCTTAAGATCCTTCCAACCCAGACCACTCTATGATTCTATTTCAACGTATTATAAAAAGTTCTGCAGTGAGTGAGGAAGTTTGCTGGGTGCTTGGTGAGGAGCAGGGGTGGGCTGTCTGAATTCCTTGAGAAAACAAGGCTAAGGGGGCCTGACTAAGCACTGCAGCCAGAGGAGATGCCTCAGATGAGGCTAAGGGGGCCTGCCTAAGCACTGCAGCCAGAGGAGATGCCTCAGATGAGGTCTAACAGATGTCTTTGTTTCTGGAAGCACCTGAAAACCTTGCGCCACCCTTGCCTTCTGCGCTTCCTCTCCTGTACCGTGGAAGCAAACGGGATCCACCTGGTTACAGAGCGGGTGAGGCCCTTGCAGACAGTCCTGGAGACGCTCTCTGCTGCAGAAATCTGTGCAGGGATCTACGATGTGTTGCTGGCACTCATCTTCCTCCATGACAGGGTAGGTACCCCTGGCAGCATCATCAGGCTCTGGTGGGAGACGGATGGAATGTGACAGGAGAGCGTTGTACCTGGGCTTGTCTGGGTGACTCATTCCTGATTCCTCCCAAAAAGACAGACACGTGCCCCACCGTTCTTGTAGTCTGAAACTGTTAAAATTGGCTGCTTTGGAGGAGGAAGGGTAATTGAAAATGTTGTGGAAATGAGGGAGCAAGCAGTTCTCAGTTCATGGCTCTGCCTGCAGTACTTCTTGCTTTAGGGAAATGGGATTGTTTGGCCTTGGCATTTGTTTTCAGCTGTTGCCCCATGCCAGAGATTGGTGTCACTGCTGCCCTGTCCAGGCACTGTGTGTTTGCCCAGGACTGCAGGTAAATCCTAGCTCAGACTGTGGCTCTGGGGTTTCGTGTTCACAGCTGGAGAACTCCCCTGGATTTACAGTAGCATTTCAAGGGCTGTGACAATTAGGGCTTTGTCTGCTCTAAAACCCTGGCCCTCCTGCCTGGCTCCTGCTGGTCACCTACAAAATCCCAGAGGAACTGTGTGCTTTTTGGCAGCTTTCCCTCAGCCCCCTGCAGCACCTAATTAGTGCTGATTAAGATAATACATCTTCATCTATCCCCCAAGTCAGTTACCCTTTTTTTTGGGTTTTTATGTTTTAGGGAAACCTAACACATAACAATGTCTGTTTATCATCCGTGTTTGTGAGTGAGGATGGGCACTGGAAGCTGGGAGGAATGGAAACAGTCTGTAACTTCAGTGAAGCCACCCCAGAGGTAAGAGCCAAGCCAAGTGCACCCTGGATGCCCAGGGGAGGATTCCTGGCCTGTGGAACCAGGCCATCTATGGATGTGAAGGCCCAAGTCCTTCCACTTAGCTGGATTTGCTATTAAATGTGTTGGCTTACTTCCAGCTCTGTCCTGAATCTTTGCTCTAAGGACACCATAACTATAAACTACAATGTCTACACAAATTAATTCTCCATTAGCCCAAACGCAGCTCCTTTTCCAAGGGACGCTGCTGGCTGGAGAGTGAGAAATCTTTGCCTTCTGGACTGATAGAAAATCTTCTTAAAAAGCAGGAAGATTCAGGTTGAAATGAGTCATTAAGGAAAATAATTTAAATGCCTCCTTACCTTGTGCTGGTGGCATCTTCACTGCTTGGCAGCAGAAAGAATAATTCCTGGTCTGATTTTTGCTGCCTGCTCTGCAGAGTCACTGCAGCAGCAGGCTCAGCCTGCCCTGGGTGCCAGCGGAAGGGGCAGGGGCAAAGCTGCTGCCACCCCCCAGCCCTGGCCCGTGGGGACAGCCTGCTCTGCTGCTTGGCACTGAGAGATCGAGGCAGCTCTGGTCCCCTCTCGTCCCTGCAGTTCCTCTGCCACGTGAAGTTGGTGCGAGACCAGTCGTGCATCCCGTGTGAGGAGCTGGTGAGTGACAGCACGTGCTCAAGGAGCTCTCTGCTGGCAGCAAGGGAAAACCTGACGGTCAGGAAATACTTTCTCATTCATGTTATATTCCTTATGCCTAAATGGCATGGAAGTGGCTCTTGGAGAATACCTGAGGTTTCCTCTGTTCCTTTTGTCCCTCCTCTGTCCCGTCCCTGGTTTGGGAATGGTGTTGGGCACAGGTAATACTACTTTTCAAACACTGTGTTGCTTCTAAATCGCCAAAGTTTTGCAAAAATCACAGAGTAGTTGCTGAGATTGCCCAGATCACTGTGGTCCCATGGCTGTGTAACTCTCACCACAGCCTTTTCCCTACCTGTTAGTCACTTCCTACCTATTGAGGATCCCCGGAGCTGCTTGTGCTGAAGGAGCATGCTTCTGCTCTCTAATTATCACCTGTTTCCATAGAAATGCTGAAAGCTGTTGACTGCCTGCATTCATCGGGGAGTTGTTCCATCATGACAGAGCTGCTCCTTGGGGTTATAAATTCCCCAGTGGAGGTTTTTTTAGCATAATATTCTACTTGTAGGGTACACGGTGGAGCTTTGGTGCTATAAAAGGAACTGGAGCATGTATATGGTGGGGGCAGGAATAAAGACTCATGGAAACCACCAAATATTTAATAAGCTCCTGCTTTGCTGGGGTTTTTTAATGTTTTATTTTCAGTCTGCAGACTTCAAAATCCTGCCCAGCAGCTACGGGCACGCGAGGGATGCCTACGCATTTGGGACAACAGTGGAGAATCTCCTGACAGTTCTCAATGATCAGGGTGAGAATGACACTGGTTTATTTTGCTGGTGGTAGGCCCTGTGGTTCATTCCTTGTGTGGTTGAACATTTCACCTTTTGTTGCAGCTGGCAGGAGTGCTGTGGGCTCAGTGGCCAGTGTTGTTCCTTGTTTGCAGACCTTGGCTTCTCCTGTGTTCCCCTTTTCCTGCATTTGGATGTGGTCAGATGTGGCTGGAGGTCACCAGTCTGTGTGACACGAGCACTCCCAAAGCTGCTTTGGTCCTGCCTCACCAAGGGTTATGGATGTGGCACGTGGGTCTTGAGTGCCACAGCTGAGCAGGGGCTGCCACTTCCAGCAGAGGCAGCAGGAAGCTTCTTGGGAGGACAGCAGCACTCCTTGAAGGCCCAGTAGCCAGGCAGCTTAGGAAGAGAAATGGAAATGCTATTTTCCCCTTCCTTTTGCACTTCTGCTATCAATTAGAGCTAAAAATAAGTTTTGGGGAGGGTGGAGGACTCCTGAACGTATCTTGTTCAGTGTGGAGAGAGAAATCTAACTGCAGGTGCTCTGGATTTCAGTTTCAGCAGATATTCTCTCCAGCTTTCAGCAAACCTTGCACTGTACACTGCTGAATCCAGACCCAAAGTGTCGTCCACCACTGTCCAGCTTATTGTCTCATGAGTTCTTCAGGTAAGGACAGGAGTATCAGGCCTCTCTTGGTCTTGATACTGCTTCTTTCTGTCTTGCAAAGCATTGGTTTTGTGAAGGTGAGATGGGAATGCAGACTTAATCCCTGCCCTTTGCAGGGATCTTTGACAAAGAGGCTCCTTAAATTAAGGAAGTGTTACCAGCCTTCCCAGTGAGGTGCTGAGCAGCATCTTTCAGGTGTCACCTCCTTGCTGGCACTCTTGATCCACCAGCATTTGCCGTGGGTCCCTCTGTCTCATTCTCTTTGCTGAAGGAATGGTGGGGGTTTGCAGTCTCTTCACTGGGGGTGCTTTAAGCATCAGTAAGGATTACACTTGACAGCTTTTGGTTTTGTGCTTAGGAATGATTTTCTGGAAGTTGTGAATTTTCTGAAGACCTTAACACTTAAATCTGAGGAGGAGAAAACTGAATTTTTCAAGTAAGTGAGAAGCTTCTTGTTTCAGACATACTTCTGCCAGATGGATTGTGGGGGGACCTGGGAAGGCTCATGGCCAGAGGTCCTTCCTGAGGTGGTGGATTTTGATGGCTTTGGCACAACATTGTTTGCTCTGAACACCTTGGGTGCTCCAGCCAAAGTAACAATCCTATCAAATGGGAAACTCTTCACCTCCTTGTTTCCCAATTCCTTGTGAATGGTTTGGTGTTTGGGGGGAGCAGTCCCTGCTGGGCTCTGCATCATCCTGATGCTCCCCAGCCTCCCGAGTGATGCAGCTGCCAATGAGAGTTTGCAGTAAGACTTGCTGGATGAATTAATCATGTGGTGCCAAGAGTAAAGCTGTTGCTTGTAATGGATGTCTCAGCTGCAGAAGTGGAACATCTTGACATAAATCCCACTGTTGTGGTCCCCAAGAATTTTTCTGTCAGGGAATCTTCTGTGGAATCATGGCATTATATAGGCCTGAAGAGGGGAGAAGCAGAGTTTTTCTCACAAAGCTGTTTTCTTGCCTGTTTTATACTTCTGTGGTCACCATCAGTTATTTTTCATTAATTTGAGGTTTAGGTGGAGGAGTAAGAGGAGAACGGGGATCCTTAGCAGGAACTCTCAGAGTGGTTCTCACTATCTCTGTGTCAGCAGTGTTTACTGAGGGAGGGAGTGAACACTTTGCTTAAAGATGGGGGAGTGTTGCCCTTTTATCAGGCAGAGGTGCACATGCATTCACAGCATGTGCACCATTCTCCTGGTCTCCTCCAAGCCTAGAGAAAAAGCAGTAACTGTTAATTGGTATTTTAAAAATGAAAATCTGACAGACAAGAGCAGTTGCACAAAATTGAACTCTGATAAACCAAATCAGTACTCTTTTGGCCACATTAGATGGAAGTGGTTTCAAAATGGGATTCCCTCTGTGCAAGGGAAACTTCCCTAGTGTGGCAGGTAGAACAGCCTTTTCCAAAGCAGTAGGAAAATTCTTGCAATGCACCAGGGTGTGGAGTGAGAGGAAAACTCTCTGCTGCAGTTTTGACTGTAGCTCTTCATGGGAGGTGCCAGCTTGGAGGCAGTTTGATGCCCCAGCAGCTTCCTGTGCCAGCTGGATGTGCTTGTGACAGCCCATGACCTGGATGTGGGGTTTTACAGGATGTGGCTCTGGCTCCTGGTTTGTGTTATCTTTGCCTCAAGCAGGAGCAGAGGCTTCTCTGTGTAGGTCACAGTGCAGACAGAGGGAGAGGCTGCAGTGGGACCTTGTCTCTGGATGAGTTAGACACAAAAAGGGGAAATGATATAAATCAGGCATAAATGCATGGAAGGCTGCCTTGGTACTAATTGCTGTCTCCTGGAATGCAGATTCCTGCTGGACAGGGTGGCTGGCTTGTCAGAGGAGCTGATAGCATCACGGCTGGTGCCTCTCCTACTCAATCAGCTCGTGTTTGCAGAACCTGTAGCTGTCAAGAGTTTTCTTCCTCATCTGCTGGGCCCAAAGAAAGGTGACCTTTAAATACTTCCTCATCACAATTATTACTGACAAGTTTGGAATGAATTCAGAACAGTTGTTTCATTGAATCAAGGGAATAGTGGTGTTTCCCTAAGCAGAACAAATACTGTAACACACAGAACTGCAAAGGACAGCTATCTGTGCTTCCTCCTTTGCAGTACTTGGCACTGCTCTGCTGATGCTGGGAGGAGAATTAGGGATGATCCTGGTGTCACCACTCAGCAGCTTCTGGGTGAGCTGTCTCTTGTGGCTGAAGCAGCCTTTTCCCATCCTCGCCTCTGTTCCCTAGAGCCGGGTGGGGAGAGCCAGCCCAGCTGCCTGCTGTCGCCAGCCCTGTTCCAGGCCCACGTGATCCCCGTGCTGCTGAAGCTGTTCGAGGTGCACGAGGAGCACGTGCGGATGGTGCTGCTGTCTCACATCCACGCCTACGCCGAGCTGTTCTCTCGGGAGGAGCTCAAGAACATCATACTGCCACAGGTGAGGGACAGCAGAGCGACGGCTGGTGGATCCTGCAGGATGGGATTTCACAGAATCACACAATGGTTTGGGTTGGAAGGGACTCTGAGGACCATCTAACCTAACCTGCTGCCATGGGCAGGGACACCTTCCACTAGACCAGGTTGCTCAGAGCCCCATCCAGCCAAAGGGATCCACCCTCTTTAGCTTGTAGCACAACGTAGAAGACTGATTGTATGGAATCACATCCAATCTCTGCTGGGAGCTGTAGGGGGTAAGAAATGAAATGGGCTGCAAAGGTAACACTTCAAGAGGAAAGCAGTGCAAAAGCAGAGCTTTCTGTTGTGGTGACATCAGTGTGTTGTTGGTGCAGGTGCTGCTGGGCCTGCGGGACACCAGTGACTCCATCGTGGCGATAACGCTGCACAGCTTGGCCGTCCTCGTCTCCCTGCTCGGGCCTGAAGTGGTTGTAGGTGGAGAAAGGACAAAGATTTTCAAAAGCTCTGCACCAAGTTTCATGAAAACTGCTGATCTCTCCCCAGAAGGTAAAAGATACAGTCACAGTGTTCTTGGGATGCTTGGATGTTCTGTCCAAGAAGCGTAGGCAGAATTTCTTGGATGATTGATCTGTTGCTGGTGACAGGTTAATTGAAAAAAAAAAAGCTACTTTGCAGCCAAACTTGGATTTTAAGTCAGGTGCTATTTGCAGATACAGAATTGGTATCAGAAGAAGAGTTATATAAAAGTATTTTAAATATAGGAAATATATGGGGAAAAAGTGAAACTTCTTCCTTTAAGAATCCCTGTAAGTAAAAGAGATAGAGTGTGTGTGTGTGTGTTTGGTGCAAAAACTATATTGCCTTTCTAAAGGATTTATATAGGCAGTTATTTAATATTCCCTCTGTCCTTCCTGTTTTTAAAAATAGTAAATCTCACCTTCTTCCCCCAATTTCTATTCATAGACTGGAAAAGGAATACGAACTTCCCTATTTTATCAGCTCTCTGGAGGCTTTTCAGCTAATGCAAGCGAAGACAGTAGCCCCTGCACCTGCTAGATAACTTGGAACCAAGTGTACTGAGGGAAAGCTTGTCTGGATATTGAAACTAAGAATATTTATAACAAGGGAAAAGTCAGCATTTGTGCAGCTTTAGCCATACAGATACCAAATGAAATACATGACAGATCAGTTTAAGTGTTTGCTTCCTGTTTATGTGTGTACTGGCAGCTGCCAGACTTCATTAAAATCAGTGCATGGCTCATTGCATTAGTTTTTTTACGTTATTTATTTCAGTAGATTGTCATAAATAAACCACTTTGGATTGCAGGCTGAAACCAGGTTAATTTTTCAGAATATACTTAAAATTAGACCTGATTAAATATTGAAAAACAACAAAAACCCCACCTTTGTCCTCAACAGTGAGTAATGACCTGCAAACAGCAACACAAGAGGCTGAGCACGTGAGGCTTAACAAGCTGTTTGCTCAAGCCCTCAGAGGATGTGCCCTTTATGAAGGGCACTGGGGAAGGGGGTGGGTTCTGTGTGTTCCTTGCAGTTCTTTCCAGTGAGCCATGTGTCTGGTGGCACTGATGATCCCTCGACTAAGCAGGCACAGCTGGCTGGGAATACAGATGAGCCCTGAGGAAGCAGATGCAGCATTGGCCCAAACTGTGCCATTCTGAAGTGGTGGCAACTGGGTCCCACCCAGCTGAGGCTGGTGCTGGCAAATCATCACCAGCTCCTAAAAATGAACTGCAGCCAGGTGCTTGCCAAGCTGGTTGGGCCAGGGAAATACACCTGCCTTAGGCAGCTCCAACACATGGCCTTGACTGCCCACCACCCACCTCACCTCGGGTTGGGATGTAAGGGCAGCTGTCAGTCAGCCTTCAGAGCAGAGACTCCAGTTCCAGGAAGCTGCTGTGCCCATGCCCAGGCATGGGAGGGGGTTGGTGTAGTGTCATGAGTTTGCTTATGCTTGGAATTGTTGCCAGCAAGTGCAGTGCTTTTGTATAAGGCGGGTACCAGGGGATTTGTGATGCAGTTGGGATTTTGGATCCAGCCACGTGGCAAAACAGCATTTTTAAAGCATCTGCTCTGATCATAATCAATTTATTCATTGTGTATTTCTTGAAAGAACATCTCAGCAAAAACTGACCATATACAGTTGCCCTAATATTGTACTGGCAAGAGCTGCAGGCAGCAGGAACAGAGGAGTATTGTGTTATACATGGATCAGGAGGTGCAGCTGTTGGATTGCTGTGCCAAGCCTCAGTGTTGTTCGAGTAAGAACATTCCAATGCTGCAGGCAGTTCAGCTCAGACCCACAACGCACCTTGTGGACTTGTGTCCTTTCTTGTCCTTTATCCTGGCAGATTCCCCCAGTCACGGCATGAGCAATCAGAGAAACCAAAGCCCTCGGCCCCTGAAGAGCAGTCCCAGCTTGTTTCCCAGCTCTGCACATGCACCTGGCAAGAAGCTTCCCGTGAGACAAGACAATCCCCTGGCTTCAAAGACAGGTAAAACCTACCCTAGTGCTTCCTTTCAGAAATCAAGTGTTTACCAGTGAAGTGTTGCTTGAAAAGAAGTGCATTTTCCCCATGTGCCGATCTGAAAGATTCGGTGAACCAAGGAAGGCAATGGTGAAGGAAGGGGAGTGTGATCCTTAATATCCTAGGGAATAGCTATTTGGGAAGCTGACATACACAGACTGGGTGCCTGGACTTGAGTTTCCTTATGGCAGATTCTGTGCTGTGCTTTCACCCCTCCCACAGCTCGGCAGATACTCTGGATTTACAGGTCAGCTCATTCTGACAGTCAAAGCTGATTCTGTTTCCTTCCATGGCCTTTTCTCTCAGTCACCTGCTGCTTATCAGCAATCAGCTTGTATTGCCCCAGGGCTCCAACGTGAATTCCCTCCTTTGCAAGCAGGAAGGTGTCCCTGCTTTCTAATCCAAGAGGAGATTTCTTTCCAATCAATTACAGGCTTGTTCCCATGCCAGCTGTTCCCTGTGATATCAAGAAGTTTTAGACACAACTCCAGCTCTGCCTGCACTTGCTCTCTTTAACTGGGTATGTAACACCTTTGTCTTCCACAGGTGAGCAAGGCACTCAGCCCCCCCTGAATGGAATTCCTGGAAGCATTAATACATTGGGGAACAGCAGGAGCTCTATGACTACCTCGGAAAAGCCAGCAGAGGAGTGGCCAGACTGGAGTGAGCCAGAGGAGACAGACACTGAGAAAACTGTGAACATTCAAATTCAGTCCCGGGAGCTGCAGGGCAGCAGGGGACCTTATTTTGCTGATCATGATGTAGATGAGAAGCCTTGGGATGACTTTGAGCCCAGGAGCCCCAGTCCTAAACTGTCCTCAGGAAACTGCCTCACTGTGACACACGCTGATAGAGCTGAAAGGCCGAGGCCTCTGCCAGGTACCCATCAACTGAGCCAAGAACTCAAAAGCCTCAGACTGAGTCCCCCCACAAACTCTTGCCATGGGAACAGCTGGAGCAATGACAAGTGGGACCATGAGGAACAACTGGGAGAAACTGTGTTGCCAAAAACCTTTCAGGAAAGATTGAAGTCTTCATCAGAGTCTGGCCTGGGAGAAGAATTCACGATCAAAGTGAAGAGGAAACCAGTGCAAGACCCTGAGCTGGACTGGTTTGCTGACATGATCCCAGACATTAAACCTTCTTCCGCTCTTTTGATTTTACCTGAGGCCAGGACAGACGCAGTTGTTGCCACTCACTCGGGTGGGGTGTCCAGCAGAGAAGGTGCCTCCCAGAATGTGCTGTTTTCATCCAAATTTGCAGCAGCTGATGTGATTGAGGTAAGAGGCCCAAGGCAGGGAGGTTTAGGTGACTGCAGCCCTGAGGCTGCACAGCACACAGCAGCACACACAGTGCTGTAGCACGTGATGCCCCTCAGCTGGAGGGTGGGTACCTGAGGCGGCATCAGTGGCACAGCCAGACAGATCAGTCTTTGCCTGTCAATAAAAGGTGCTGAGCTCTGACTGATGCACCTTAGCAGGCACCAGGTAACTCAGTGGGCACTTGATACAGCAAAGAGAGCTCTGGTAGGGGACAGTGAGCGAATGGACTCGATTTGTACACTACTACAAGTACTACGGAGTTTTAGCTCCAGCTTTTACTCTGTGCTGCTGTATCCTGGATGCAGGAATCCTGTGCTTTGTTACGGAGAATCTTGGTTTGTCAGACAGGTAAAACAAGGCTGGATCCTGGCTGCTGAACAGACATGGTCCCATGCTCAAACAGAAGGGGCTTTCAGGCACAGAAAATGCTCAGGACTGAAGTGTTTTTCCTGGCTCTTCTAGGAAAACCTAATACCATTGTAAATTAGGGTCCAGGAAAGCAGAACTTCTGGATTACAGAGTAAATCTCTTTGGGTTTGTTGTTTTCATGAAAGAATAGCTGGAACATTTCTGTATTTCAGAGACACAGGTGGGGGTTACAAAATTGGGGTTTTTTTTAAGTAAGTAGATAAATCCCTGTAGCCCAGTCACAGAGACTCCAAAGACCATTGTTGTTTCCAAGGAGGGGAGGCAGCATTCCCACTTGGGCATGTAACTCCCTTAGGGAACAGGTGTTGACTTCAAGTTGTTTTGCTCATTCAGCCTCAGGAGAGCTACCCCAGGAATAGCAGGGGAGCATAGGGAGAGGAGCCTGGGCTGTAAACTGAAGTTGTGTATGACATTTGAAAATGGCACAGTGTCCTGTGACAGAAGCACTGTCATGACCCCAGCCTCATTTTGGGGGGCAGTCACTACTGTGTCAGTGGGAGGGGGAGATCAAACTTACAGTGTTAGAATACAGCAGGAAAACAGCTCTTTCCTAGGGGGAAAGAAATCATCTAATTTATAGCATCCTTTTTTAATGGAAAGTGGGTTTGATACAAGCAGTAAAAAGAAAGTAAGACTCCCTTTTAAGGTGATTCCTCTTGTAGTTCAGAGTTCTTTAAGACCATAAGCTGCAATTACTGACACTTCATTTTTGGGCTTTTGGCATTGTGGATGAATGCTCTGCCATCACAAGCCCCACAGGCTCCTGCCTTGGCTCCTGGGGCTGTGCTAAGCACACAAGTACATTCCTCATGCCTTGATGTTGATAATTTTGTGTGATTCTAGGCTGAAGCTACAGGCTGGGGTGAAGAAGAGGAGTTGAACTGGGAAGATGATACAAACTGGTAGCAGTTCTGAAGGAGACCAAGGCGATTTATGGTGTGTTGGATCCTGTGACAGGAGTTGCTGCTTCCCCAGTACAATGGATAAAGTACCTCAGCACTGCTTTTGCCATAAGGCAGGCATACTTGCTGCACAGCCATGAGATCCCGTGGGGCCTGAGCTCTTGCCATGGATGCTCCTTCCCAGTCTGTGCCAAAAGCTGCAGGGGTGAGCCTGCACTCAAGCAATATGCCCAGCTGTGGTGCTGCCACTGCTCCCAGGGAGAGGACAATGTGATGGTGGTGATGGTGTGATGGTGCTGACGTGCTACTGCAGGCCAAGAGTGGTGTAGGAGATTGTTCCAGAACTCATCCCTGCCCTGAAAAACTGCTGACAATAAATGAAAGTCACACTGAGTTTCTTGGTTAATGTGCCTTTTTCCTTTGTTTTTTTTTTCCCTAGAAAAGTAAAGCCCTTAGAAATGGCTCCTTTTAACTTTTCAGCTAAGAGATTATTTTAAGATGAATGTACAGTTTATTCAACTTATTTATTTCTGTTTGTATAGTTCTGTCAGTGGCACAAGACAGAACAGTGAATGATCACATAGTGAACGACCACAAACTGCTTAAGCACCGTGTTCTTTCTGCTCCTAACTGTGACCAATAAAGATTATTTTTAAAGGATCACCCTAGCGTGGAGTGAAACCAGCAGCAGAGGTATGTTCAGAGAACAGTAGAGAGCCTTAAATTGTTATTCTTAAGTGTATTTTAAAATAAAGATAAAAACACCTACTGCCTGGTCACCTGTATGTGACAGGAACAAGGTAACTGCTACTTTTACAACAGATTCGAACCTCTCAGTATTCAGAAAAAAATGTCATGAAATGTTTATCTCCACACAGCAGAAGAACAAGCAGTATACAAACCCACAGCTCAAATCCATCAGTCCTTCCAGCCACTGGCTATGCAGGACAGGCTGGCACTGCACCCCTCAGTCCTTTCTGGCACACGAGCCAAGACCCAGCAGTACTGCAGAGCACTGCCCCGTGTCACAGATTTTTCTTCTGCAGCACTCCTGGCACGAAGGCACCTCTTCCCTCCCACCAGGGAGCTGAGCTGGTTCGCTGTCCCCAGGCCCTGTGGAGCACCTACCGCAAGCTGTCCCTGAGGGTGGCTATGGCTGCGTGCAGAGCCTCCAGCTTCTCTGCAAGCCAGGCTGGGGGGGACCCTTTCTGGAGCAGCAGCTTCACAGCCTCCACTGCCCCCTCCACGGTGCCTACTGCTGCCTTGTACTGCTCCTCAGAGGGGGGGTGACACGCCCTTTTGGCCACAGGCTGCAGATTTAAGGAAACATGGAACGTAATTTCAATCGTGTACTTAAGAGATCAGTCTTCATCCAAATGCAAAAAACCCTTAGGTGGAACAGAGCTGCAAGACTCCCTTGTCCTGTGAGAGTTCTTGCTGCCTGGCAGGCACTACAGACCATTAGGATACCACACTAAGGGCCAGGAGTGCACATACGACTTTTTTTCTCAGAACATGGAGAGCAGCAAGACCATCTTAGTCTTTTCAGAGACTCCCCAGAATGGACAGAAATTAACAGTAGGGCTCCAATAGTTTAAGAAAGCACACATACCTCTCCTGTTGACTCCAATTCTCGCTCCACTTCTAAAACCTGTGCACTCCAGGTAATCCTTTCTTGCTTCAGGCGTTCTGTTCGTGCTTCTCTTGTCTCTTCCACCTGCCTTGTCTAGGGAGAAAGACCCAGGAGAAGTAACTAAACCCAGGCAGCATTACCAACCTTCATAGGCTCAATTTATATGCCAGAACAAAAAGGAGAGAGGGAGAGATTTTATTGTGCAGTTCAAATAATATTATTTCTCACACACTCATCTGATCAGAAGATTGAAGTTATCTACAACTTAGGGTTAGCATCACTGGCAGCTATCAGTTCTTTTGTAAGAAAGAACTTTTTTGCCTCTCTTTCCCAGTGTCACAGCTGCCCCCTCTTTCCCAGTGTCACTGTCCTGCAGCAACAGCCACCTGCTCTTAAGAGGACTTTTTCCTATTTTGCAAAAGGGACTGAGATGCTTCACACGTTAATTTAGATTTCAGAAACTGATCCAAGAGAAATGGGGAAGGAAAACCAAATTATCAAATCCTGTCTTTTTATTACATAACTTCTTTGAAAAATAACAGTGTAATTTAGTAAGTATTTTTTGTTTAAGGAGGATAAATGCTTTGCTTTTAAGTTGGAAGTACTGGAGGAGCAGTGTGTAGAGTAATGGCAGTTGTTAATTCTGCTGATTAAAATAAGTAGAAAAGTTCAACCAGACAGTTTATTTTAAAGTTATTTAATGGTCAAGCAGATAATGCAAGTGTAGACCCATGCTGTGTATTGCTTATAGCAGATGTACAGCATCAACTAAGAGAGCAGTAAAACAGTTAAACAATATACACACCTTAGCCAGAAAATTGACAACTTTGTTCTTAGCTTCTTCAGAATTAAGGCACCAAGGAACAACATCTTCATGTCTCGTTTCCTGTCAAAAATGTTATTGGTTGTTCAGTACATTCATGCTAACAAAGGAACAAAGTACATGTTTCTGTGACAGTCCCTGCCCTCTGGCAACCAATCTAAGCAACCAGTGCCTAATCTTTCTTCACTTCCAGCTCCTGAAATCACTTCCAACTGCACTAGCCCTCAGTACTTTTAATGTGCAGTAGCATCTGTAACTAAGATCCAGATTGTGTGGTGAGGAGCAGCAAACATTTCAGACAGGAAAATTTCTGTACGACAGAAGTTAACTGAGTCAAATGCCTGCCCCCAGAGTTGTGTTCTGCTCACCTCTGCAAAATGTGTGAATGCCTCCAGTGCGTGCTGGTGAATCAGCCAGGTCTGGTCAGCCAGCAGAGAGGCAAACAGACAGGACAGCTGGGGCACAACTTGCCTCTGCAACAGGAACAAACATCCATCAGTTCCCAAGAGTTAGTTGTGCATATCTCACCATTGTGATTTATTATTAAACAATTACTCTAAGACTGAGGGACAGGTTTGGGAAATGCAAGAGTGCTACTGCCCTGTCTGGCTAAAGAACCACCGTGAGAGAGGTAACATGTTCTATTCTCACTTCTTGTTGCTTCTCACCAGTGAGAAAGGGCTGGCATTTGAACCTCCAAGTATCTTGCAAGCACTCAGCACCTCTTCATGAAAAATAAATCTGCTGCAGACTACTAATCCAAGACAATTGTCCTGGCACTCCTGTATGTATTTAATGAAGTCAATCTTTTAACTGTATATTTAAATAAAAGGCATATCTTTTTATCAAAAGACAAGATAATTTCACTAAGGCCACAATTACATTTACCTGTGCTTCTTGTGGTATAAACACCTTTCCCATGGAAGACAGAAAATCCACCATTGCCAGCCGGACGTGATCCGGGGGCTGCAGCTGGAGCAGGAATGACTGCAGGGCAAACACCTGCAGGAGACAAACCCCAGCAAAGCTCCACCAGACACTGCAGGTGAAAACTCTGCAGGCTCATCTTTAAATCCAAACACAAGGGAGTTTAGAAACCTGAGGGAGGTATGCTGCACCTCCAATAAAATCGGCCAAGATAAAGCTGCAGGGTGCATTTTAGAAAGAACTGAGCATGCTCTCTACAGCACATCCATATATCTCAATTATCTTACAGAGGAAAGGGATTCTCAAAAGCAGTATTAATCAAAAAGCCATGTGCTTGGTATAAAGGCCAGGAAAGTAATTAAGGAAGATTATTTTCTTGTTAAGAGAAGGCCAGACCATGAAATAACTCACGTGAGATTTCAACAAATCACAAAGAACTTGGTTTTCATGTAGTGAATTATTCATAAGGTAGTGTTGGGGATTTTATGATTTCTTTTTTGTTTTACCTGGGTAATCAGTTGAGCATCTAATGTTTGGATGAAAAATTCCAAAAGGTGAAGTAATAAACACAGTGTCTTCTGGAGACATGGGTCATCTGAGACCTTGAAGAGAGCACAAGATATCAGTAACATTTCATTTTAGCTCATGGAATAACTACTTAGGAAAGAATGTCAAGTTACAGTAGTGTTCCAAAACTCTTAGCCTGACTTCACACAAGTAAAACACTACATTGTAAGCAGCAGAAGAAAATATTAAAATAATCATGTTAATATTTCTAGGTAGTCATATTTTGTAAGACCATTTTCTTTGATTTTTATGGAGAATATTTCTTAACCCTCATCTCCTTCCACCACTCACTAAAATAAGCACCTAAAGGCTATCTGAACTATTTCTTTTCACTTTCAGTTGCCAAATGTCCTCACAGAATGGCTGAAGTTGGAAAAGACCTTTGAGGGAGCTCATTATTGGCTCTTCACTCCCACTCTCAAACTTTCTTTTTTAATCTGGAGGATGAAAAGTCTGACAATCCTTTCTTCTTCCCTTTATGCAGCTGCAGCCATGAACAGGTACGTGGTCACAAACACATTGCCTGACCCCCTTGGGAGGAGGGTGATTAGCCCTGTGTGTCTCCATGTGCTAGGCTGTGCTCTAATCAAATCACCTTGAGTTTTGTTCACGTTCTAATGAATATTTAAAATATGCTTCGTTCATAACTGTTATGAATCAAAATATTGATTTCAGGTATTTCAGGCTTCTCCTTGAGCAAGTCTGAATCTGATGCTGAGTAACAGATGGAGTAACAAGGAACCAAATATGTAATATTCAGGAAATTCAAACTCAAGCTTCCCAGAGCTCACGCCTGCCCAACAGATAAACCAGATGAGAGCAGATAGGCAGCACTTTTACACTGTGCTTTACTAAAACAGTCCAATCCAAGTAATACAAATGAGTAACAACAACTTGAGGAAACAGCTCCAGCCTATTCAAGACATGTTTTCACCACTGGAGCAGCAAATTCTCTTACCTGCTTAGCCTGGAGAAAAGACCAGAACTGACTGAGCACTCCCAAGACAGACGCCTTAAGTTCTGCCTCCAGAGTGTCATCAGCAGAACTGCAGGCAGCCAGCAGGACAGAAAGGGCAGTGTTCTAGGAGAAAAAAATGTGTAAGACCAACCAAAACAAACTACACATAAACCAACCCAAAACCCCAGGCTCATATGAAACAGCTAAAATGATACAAGATGGCAAGAAGCCCGAAGTGCCGTGTCAGCTGTACAGAACAGCTAATCCAGCAGGACACCAGCCAATAAAGCTTCCAGAGTAGGGAAACCATCCATTACTCCTGTGAGTTTCACACATGCTGCAGGTCATTTGCTGCACTGGCAGGAGAAGTTGGGCAGCACACACTTCATGTGGAAGCCTCTGGTTTCTCACATCTCCCTCGCCAAGGAGACCAGTGAGCATCTTTAAGATATAATGCTGCATAAAACCAGCCAGGACTTTAAAACTGAAGAGTAATGGTATGCTAAGGTATAGCATAGATCAGAAATTCTGAAGAAAAGTACATCTGCTCACCCAGAGAGCAAACAACAACTAGAATAACTACTGAATCACAAGACTTCCACTGTCACAGTAGAGGTCCTAAGGTGCTGCACACTACAAGAAAACAATGTGAGAGTTCTTGCTCATGTATATGCCAGCTAGGTGTGGAAAAAAGCTGTGCAACAACAGACTGGAAAGTAAAACTGAAGTGATGGCTACTAGTTTGAACACCCAGGATTCAAACATTTTTCCAAAGACAAGCAGATCTCCTTACCACAGGTGGGAGCTCTCCCGAGGCACGGCTGCTGCTCAGCCACCGCCGGCACCGCGCGAGCCCCGCCCTGCACAGCTGAGACGCCACTCGTGTCCTTAGGTCAGGGCTCAGGGCTCTGAGGGACACGTGCTGCCACACAGCCAAGTTCTCCTCCTCTTCAGGAGGAAACTTATGAGCAAATTCTACCTGGAAACAAAAGGTAATAGAAACCAAACAGACCACAAAACAATTTGATAGTTGGAAAGATGAGAAACCAAAATGCACTGCTGGTTTGCTTCAGATATATTATGTGAAAAAAAACTGTGTAAAATATTTTATTTAATTGAAGTCCAACCATTTATATAAAAAACATTTAGAAACTGCCACCTCCCTTGTTACATGTAGTGCATCAGAATGATTAAGCAACTGATTCTTTCAGCTGCTTGAAGCAATGGCACCAGTGAGTGGAAGAAAGGGCTCTCTCTCCAGAGGACACAGAGAGGCACTGACAGGACAGGACACTACTCCTGATACCTGATGTCATGGGAATGCTCACAAACACCAGTCACAGATGTAATGACAGAACACAGTTTCAGCAAATCTGGGGAGTTATGCTGTTTTCATACTTTGTCAAAAAAAGGACGTCACTGCTGCCCAATAAGACTCTTAGAAAGGTCAATGTGCTTTTCTTGTTTTAAAGAGCACTTCTGCACAAAGTAGGATCCACAATAAGAAATAACCTAATGACTTACTGACTTTGACTAAGTAATAACCAGTACAATAACAAGTGCAGCAAGTGAGCACTCAACGTCTTGTCACTTCTCCAGAACTGAAAGGGGATATTTTAACACAGGCCACTGATTCAAATCTCTTCTACTGACAACAGCAGATGCTGGTGCTGTACTTGCCTGATGCTCTGGAGCCATCAAGAACAGCATTCGCCTCAGCAGCACACCCAGGGCAGAGACCTGGGAGCAGTCACTGGGCCAAGCCTTTACCTGCATTAGGATAAAAAATTATGCACCTCATTACACTAAGGGAAAAATCACTACATAGCAAACAAATTCTCTACAGGATGTTCGCAGAGTTGCTATGTGCAGTCACAGCAGTAACACTATAAATAAAATAAGCAGGGCATATTGTTTTATATTTTCACTGTACTGCTTCTGCTAATTACTAACCCACTTTGAAGAACTGAAACAATCTCCATTTGGATTTAGAAAAAAAATCCCTGTCTTTGATAATTTAGAATCTTTGCTGGTAGCACTCAGATTAAAACTTGGTGCCAAACTGCAAACATCACTGTGGTTCTTACCAAATGGGCAATCACATTAACGTGGTGAGCACACAGCTCAGCTGTTCCATACCTGAAACATGAGAGAGAGCAGTTTGTAAATCTGTACTTCCTATTCCTTTACAGACTAAATATTATAAATCTTGTCTGAGAAATTGCTATTTCCTCTAACATATTTAAACTTGATTTGCAGAGACAAATCTACTTGAGACAACCATTTCAAAACCCAAGTATTAAATAATAGAGAAGCTTTGTTCATCTTGCTTGCAAGAAGGTAAAAACAGCTAAGCCATTTCTACTCCTAATTTTCAAAATGTGCTCTGTATCTGAAAATAATCCAATTCTGGGATAATTCTGTCTTACAAAAATCTCTCTCAAGGAATTAAGTACAACAACAAAATGAACTGGATGTGTGGAAAACCTGCTTGACTTGTAACAGGAGCATCTTACCGGGCAAGGAAGCACCACGAGTCCATTGCCAGCAGAGACGTGATCATACTGGAACCCAGCACAGCATCCAGCAGGGCACACTCCTGAGGAGAAATGGGAAAATTAACACTATTTGAATACTGCGTAAAAGAAAGCACTGAGCTTTTATAACAACTTGACCTTCCCTCCTCTGAAAGAGAACAAAAATTGCCAAGACCACTAGGTCCTCAAGAACTTGTGGAAAGCTTTATTTTCCCCCTTCCCACAAGTGACATTTGCTGTATAACTGAACTCCAGTCATGTAACTGTGTCACAGCTGATTTCTACAGAACCACCTCTTACCCAAGCATCTCTTCAGAGCTACATCATTAGAAAGAACCCATTCTTTTTAAGGAGCACCCGTGCATGACAACAGCTGAAGAACTGATAAGCAAAACCCAATCTTACCAGCTGAGGGAAGTGTGATGGGAGTGTGGAAGCAATGAAGGAGCACAGGTGGACACAGACATAGTGATAGAGGGTGATGGGAACTGCTGGCTGTCCAGTACTGAGCACCTCTGGCAAACAGACAGGGAGAGACAGCTCCCCACAACATTGCTGGAAACTGAAGAAGAGAGCTGAAAACAAAGACAGGCTGCAAGGGGAAAGGAAAAAAAAGAGAACAGTTTGGTTACAGATACGTAAGTCCTAAATCCTGTAAGCAACATCTGTATTACAAAATCTTTGTCTTTGGCCAGAAAAGATGGAAATAACTTCTGTGCTTTTACACCAGATTCAGGTGATTATTAGAGGGTTCAGGCATAAAAGTGTGAGATTTTAACTCAGTGAAGTATCAACGAATTACACATATATCCTTCTTCCTACCCTCCAAGTACTCCAAATACCATTCCTTTCCTGAAAAAACAAAGACATCTCTGGCTCTGTATCCTTCACTCCTGAGGCAAAAAACACCAGATACTGTTTGTCTTGGCATAAGGATGTAAATCCATAGTGACAATCTTACTATTCAGTTGCAAAGGAAACTCAAGCAGCTGAGCCCCTTTGTTTGCCTGTATGGAACAACTGCTGTGGTGAAGAACTACAACAAAAAACTTTTTAGTACCTTTTTCCTGTGTTCCAGAGAGTTTGCACTTCTTCAGGCTGAGAGGACAGCTTGTCCATTATGGTAAGTAGGAGGAGACACTGGGGCAGCTGCTGCTCAGGAGGGAGACCTGTAGAAGTTTGGGTTTAAAATGTGAAGCGAGTTGGCTGGATATATTTATTGTGTGTGTAAACTGGCTTTTAAGCAGGTGTATAGGCAAACTGATGAGCTATCTCAGAACTGTGATGTGTTGGTCAGGGCAGAAATCAGGGAGAAGGGCTTGTTGAAACAAAAAGCTGGTAATTTTTCAGTTTGAAGGCATTCTACTTTTCAACGAAAATACTTAATTTTGGAAAAAATAGCTGTCTTCCCCCAGCAACAGAAAGGCAGAAAAATTTCATCTTACACTGAAAATTTGTGGCAAATGTGGATTGAAATTACGCAAAGGAGCAGAACTGATAGGATTTCTGTTAAGCAGATTAATATTGCAGTTGTTTTGAGTACTTTGGAAAAGATGCATTCAGCAACAATGTGAACTGTCATGAAATCCATCCACGTTAGCATGCAATCAGCTCTATCACAGTACTTACAAAAGAACCAGAGACAAGCAAAAGAGTACAGAATATTGCTTATGGTCCAGAAAGTCAAAATGCCAATCCTGATCCCTCAGACAGCACTGAGAGTTGTACTTTCAACCCACCTAATTTTTCACTTAACACCTGCTCCATGAAAGGACTAAAGGGAAGGAGCTGGTTGATGAGAGGGTCCAGAGCCACAAGAAAAACCCGGGATATTTCATCCTGATGAACTTCCAAGATCTCTGGAGCATAAAGACTGGGAGGAAATTTGCTGAGGGGGAACAGAAAAAAAAGAAGTTAAATATTCTCAGTAGCATTTTCAGCAACACTACTTTTCTCCAAAAGAACTACAAAAAGGCAAATTCATTATTTCCCTGTTCCTGTGAAATAAGACAGAAAAAGCTCCTCATTTTAAAATATCTGTTATAGCCCAAGAATTACAACTCTGCAGTCAGCCTTTAAAATAAGCATCACAATCCATATTTTACTAAACATTTAAAGAAAATCTAACAAGCTCACAGAAAATGCATGTGAAATACATAACATCTATTAGAAGAAACATACCAAATCACAAAGAGTCAAGTGAAAGGGAAAAGCCAAGAAAAATGCCTTTTTAAACAATTTGACAGTCATAAATGTGACAGCACTAATTTAACACATGACCCTAAAAGGGTATCACAATTTCTCTGAAGAGCAAAAAAAACCTTGGGCAATAAAAGAAAAAAAAGAACCAATATGAGAATAAAGCAAAAGATCATGAAATGAAAACCTTCTACTCTTGCAGCTTATGAAGTGAACTGTAAAAATGCTGCCTTCCTACTCAAAAATCCTGCTCAGTTTCCCTGAGTGAATAAAAGATTACAACCTTCCACTTGAGAAAGACCTACAAGGTAAGTAAACTTAGAAGAAGAAACTCATAAAAACATATCCACCCAATCTTGCAGTGGAACATGCAGTGAACTCAGGTGCACATCTCACCACAGAACCTGGTTTGAATTCCAAGAAAAAGGCTGAAATCAGCCTCTGATTTCATAATATTAATAATTACCGGTACAAAGTCTGTGTTTCCTTATGCTTCCCCACCACTGCAACAAATACAAAAAAAAATTTTGAAAGGAAAGTGATAAACCACTTGCAGACATTTGTAAGGGTAGCATTGTAAGAACATCTGCTTCCAGGAGAACCATAGTCCTTCTGTGAGATTTCACAAGATTATTAACACAACAGTAAAGCTATGAAAAATTTCAGGATACTCTATTTCTGATCCCCTCTTTCTCCAGGATAAATTTTTCCATGCTTTCTCTTAAAGTAGAAACAATCTGTCAAAAGGCACTGCTGACACCTGCATTTAGCCGTACAATTTTTTTCCTGCCTATTCTACACATCATTTGTTAATAAATGTTGCCATAAATAGTTGCAACAAAGTTAATGGTTTGTCATTCCGGGACATGCACAGTACTGATCAAGAATAGGGTTAACTGTGTAACACAAAAACTCCTAATTTATTAAAAATATTTTAGCTTTCTGTACGTGAAAAAAGATAGCAAAAACTCTGGTATGAGAACTGTATTTTTACATCTCGAAGTATTTGTCATTTAAGAATGCAATATGGAAATGTTATTAAGATACTATCAATAATCAATTATTTGTACTTCACATACCTGTATATCTGAAGAAAGAGCTGATGTAACTGAGAACAGGAATCAGAGAAGCAAGCAAGAAATTCCTGCAAAAGCCATAAATTTTGAGTGATACTTTTAAAATAAAATACATGAATAATTATATTAATTACTGGACATCTCCTACCAACTACTCAGTGCCACTGCATGAAAATAATAACAACCTGTTATAGTTTATTTTTCCTGGGAAATCCCAGCAGTAACCCTGTACAGGCTTGTGAGTATTTACTGGTGGAATAACTACAAGAAGGTTATGTATGGATGTTAATTATACTGCCCATATGGGATAGCTGTAAATTGTTAAGATATTATGCAGTACAAAATTATTCCATTTGCAGACCAGAGGCTTAAATTTAATCCTAACATAGAATCCAAATATTAAAACATACCTTGGTGTAGTGTACAAGGGAGTTAGCAAAGAACCTGCACAGTTTGACTGTCTTCTGGAACAGCCTGATGTCAGTGCCCTCCTGTCCAAAAGAAGCAGTTCTAAAAGTTAATATACAGTAATACAGTAAAACAGGAAGTTAGATCACTAACAGTGTTCAAAACCTCTTTCATATTTGATTCTCTACAGACTCTGCAGCTAAGGGGGAAAAACTTTAAAAATATTCAGTATGTATGCTTCAACATTTTTAGAGCAGTATTAAGAATTTGACTGACGTGGGGATATTGTCAGTTTAGGAAATACAAAAAATTTCTTACATAATACGGTGAAAACTGAAGTGTCTCAGTAAAACATCCTCAATGTACACAAAGTTACAGGCCTCACATTCATGTGGTTTCACACATTCACACACATTCTGCCTACCACAAGAAATAAAACCCCAAAAAACCCAAACCAAATTACTCCAAGCAATAACACAGCACAAAGAATTTATCCTCCTGAAGTTCACTGGCAGCTTTGGGAGCTTTTTAATTCACCTGTATCTCTGACACCTTCATTTGCTCAGCCAGCTGCAAACAGGAGTCAAAAGAAAGAAGAGTGTCCTTGCACAGGCCACTGAGGATGTCACTGTGATTCAGGTGGCACTGCAGCAGGAAGTGATGCTTCAGGCTTTGCCTGAAAGACAGGAATATAATCAGGTACTTAACTGTCAGAAGTGATCATGCAATTAGTTCCTACAAATCCAAGTAACTAATTCTTCTACTTAGGCTTTTATTCAGCAGTGACTGGTGCAATATCCACGTACACTGAAAGCAGAAACTCAGAGAGAACAACCCTCCCCATAGCCATGGCTGAAACACAGGGGAGAGGCAGGATGGAAGTGCAAGACAGACAACTCAAGCCCAAAACGTCTACAAAATTGCAGGTCAGACCTCTTAATTTTATTTATTCAGACAACCCTGCTTTAAATTTTCTTCTGTATTGCTATACAAAAAGTCAAGTTTCTATTACTTTTCATACCCATTCCTACCTACTTTCACTGGCAGTGCTTTAATACTATCTCCTAGCTAAATTTCTCACTTGTTTCTAAATTTACTTACTAAATAGCTACATCGGATTCTCTAATTTTATTAGAAACTCTGAACACAAAGCAATTGAGACATTCATTATTTAAAATGACATCACAATAAAATCCAAAGAGTTCCATGACATACTTGATTATAAACTTCCACGTATTGGCATGAAGAGCGTGGTCCATATTGGAAATGACCGAGCAGATCTCCAGCACAGTGTGGATTACTAAGGAAATAGTAACAGCAGCAACAGAGTTAAATCAGATTTATGAGTTCACAGCAATCCCAAGAGAATACTAAGAGAATACCAGCACATTGACATGAATTGGGAAATGGCTCAGTGTTTAGGTGCTGCCCCTTTCCTAGAAACCTACACAACATGCCCCATCCCACAGAGGAAGCTTCAGGAGAAAAAAAGGAAATATTTCAAGCTTCAAAATGCTGCTTTCTGGAAGGCTGGTCAGGACAGCAGGAACTGAGCACACTCAAAAACCTGTTTTCAAATTTCAAGCATACTCTCCATAGGAAAAAATACTGAGCAAGACTAAGAGTATTAAATCCAAATATACCTGACACCATATATGTGATATCATCTTCAGTGGAAGCAGACCCTACGGAAATCAGATCAACCAGTTCCATCAGCTGTTTCTGAAGGGAGTAAGTTTCCTTGAACATGGCTTGTAGGAGGTCAGAAATTAAGTGCAGGTGTCCACAGTACACTGATTCACTGTCCTGAAATGGGGAGGGAGAAGTTTACAAGGGAGTTCAGGACTCAGCCTGATTTTTCACATGCTGAAAACACCAAGAGTTTTGCCATACATTTCTCTGGAAAAAAGAACACGGCACAGATGTACCTACTTTAACTCAATTTAACTCAATTTAACTCGATAACACAGCCCCTGACTGGTACATATAAACTGCATTCACCTGCAGCTCCTGGACAACTACCAAGGTCTGACTGGCTCTTGTGAGTTTAGGGGGCTCTAGATTATGCCTCCATGTATGAACCTAAGATCATATTTCTAAACAAAACAGGACAATGTTAGCAACCAAGGAAGTAGCATTCCAAATGATGATAGAATTGCTAGATAAAGGCATGGCACCTGAGTTTGAGTCCTGACGTGGAAAACTGATGTAAATATTCCCATAAGAAAGACATATGAAAAGTGAAAATGAAAGACACCCAAAAGTTAGTGTGTCCTTATAATAATCTTGTTTTATTTTCAATGCTCAGAGGGAACTACTGTTGCATCTGAAAATCCAGATAAGTCCATATCTGAAACTGATACATGCTACTCACAGTAACCAACATAAACCTGCTAATCTCAACTTTCAATCCATCCTGGAACCTCAGAAAAATAAGGTAGGTCACACCATGTTTGTAGCCCTGAAAATACTGCAGCCATCAAGGCTGCACAGATCTCTCAGAGCACTCTGCTCATGAGCAGAATGTTCAGTTAACACTGACGCAAAATATTGAAATAGCCCAGTCTGAGCCTCTCACCAGCAGCTCAGATTTGCTGGGCAGACAACACAAAAATCATTTTTGTACTTGTGCACTATGCGCATTCTGCAAATGATTTAACAACTAAAATTAAAAGAATAATAATTCGACAACAACATCATTTCAAGATAGGATCTTCTTATGCAGCGTTTCCTACAAGCCAAGGAGCGCAAGGCTTGCCGTGCCTCCAGCAGAGCCTACCTTGCAGTGTGTGAAGGAGCTCTTTATCACGTGGAGCAGGGAGGAAGGGAGGGAGCGGACGCTCTGCAGGGACAGGCGCTCCTGCAGCGAGCACACGGCGCGCACGCAGCCCGTCAGAGCCTCCAGCAGCTGCACCGCGGCCTGGGAGCAACAAGGGACAGCGTCAGCCTCTGCTCTTCGCTCCTGCAACACCTTCAAAAGCGGCTTTTCTTCGCTGAGGTGCACCGAGGTTTTTATGGCATTTAAAGTTCACTGCTATTTGCATAAATATATAGTTTGTTAAAGATAATGAAGGTCCAGAGCTTTTCTCTGATACCATATCCTCTGCGAAAACTTACTTCTTTGACGATTGTTCTCAATTTACAAAAATTTTAAAACTTAGAATGAAGTGACTGTATAAACAGGTGCCAGATGCACTCTTTAAATACGGGGAGTCACATTCCATCTGCAACAGGAACTTAAGCACAATCTGAGATGATTTTTTAAATTATTAACATCACATGCTAGATGTAACCAGATCATTCACAAAATGTTAACTGAACTTCAACTACAAAGGAAGATTAAATTACATTTTAACCATCAGTAGCTGGCAAAAACATTCTAAAAACATTTTAATAGTTTAGATAAAAGCAAAGAGTGGTGTAAACATTATTTTGACAGCTGATGTGATGGGACTTGCCTGCAGCAGATTCCGTACAGTAGTGCATAACTCTGTGCTCTGGCTGGTCAATCCTTTGGCCTCGCTGGATAACTCACACATCAAGTTATCAAAGAACTGTAGAGTCTGTCAGAACACAACAAAACTGAAACATTTTGTTTACAAAGGTACACGTGCAAGTAGTAACACCATGCTATACCTGCTTGCTTCCTTGGCATGCAGGCACAGAGAGAACTCACAGGAGGAAACACTTTCCAGCATTTCAGTCACAAAGCATGATATAACAAGAAGCAAAAAACATTCATATATATATATTATAGACCAGAGATATTGTAGCTATTATTTCTTCTAAAATCTGTTACTAAAACAAAATTCTCAGCTAATTTGCTTGAAAAATATATACCTCATTCTACCAACGATTTTTTACTTAGTTAAAACCACATCATTTAAAAAAATATTTTCACTTTGTCTCAGAAAAATTATTTATTTGTTGGGAATGATTATTAACATTTTGAATACATTAAAAAGAAAGTCTATGATGTACAAACAACATCTATTTCTACTTTAGTTGAGGTTTTCGGATATCTGATGAGCATTACTGTTTAGACTGCAAAGACACAGAGGTGCTTCTGGGCACATGCAGCATAAACAGTGGTAGAATGATTCTTTTCCAGGATGTGCCTATTACGAGACAATTTTCTTGTAATCTCCAAAATTTGTTACTTAGATAAAATAAGAGAAATCCAGTGGTCCTTTTTACTGGCTTCTTAAAATGAACAAGCTGAGGCCTGAAACTTAAATCAGTAATCTGGTACCACTTTACTTCACTTAAAACAGAAGCACTGATTTTAATACGACTGTAGCACAAAATTCTCCATCATTTAATCAAAAAAGAAAACGTGTGAGGTCAGTATGGTCTAAAAGTTTATTCCCCATATTAATTCTCAATTTTCACAACATTTATTCATGATATACGAGTTTTGAGTTCTTCAGTTTACTTGTCCTGAGAAGCTACCTCACATAAAAATTCTCTACCTTGGTCATTTTATAAAAAGCCCAATCTTCTCAAAAAGAAATAACACCCAAGTCTACTGCTGAATACAGAAAGCAGAACACGGTATATTTGATTCTCTCCCTACTGTAAAGAATGAGAACAATCACAGAAACAATTCAACACAATACTGTGAAAACTCTTAAAGGGTAAAATGTCAACTTCAGTTTTTGTATCCCACAGAATAATTACATTGTGCAACCTCAGAAGAAGAATCACTGCATTCTAACCAGGTTCTAGCTCTGGACTGACTGACAATTTCACAGTTAACTGGAGGTGTCCTACCTTAGGTAATACTTTAGAGAAGAAAGTTTGTTCCAAATCGTCAAGGCTGATATGTGGCAAAAACATTTCAGTCAGGATCCTCAAAACACCTGCAAAGAAAAAACATTTACAATGTGTGATTATCAGAAATATACAGCAACCTGCCAGAGGAACCTTCTGCAGTTCTTTATACTGCAGAAAGCAAAAACAGATCAGGTACTTGATTCTGAGAGAGGCAACAGACCATTTGTCTTATCTGAAATGCATGACAACACACATGCATTATCTGAAAAATCAAGTAACTGTAACAGCTACAACATGCACATACCCATCAAAAATAGCAGCACGCCTGACTAAACTTAGTTGAAGGCTGAGCACAACTGCCAACGTACAGATCTAGTATTTGCCATATTCCACACTGCAAATAGTTGCACATTTCATAATGTAACATAATATGCAATGTAACAGTGAGTTTTAGCAACACTCCTAAACAGTTACATATGAGCCTCGTTTTCCTTTAACTATTAGCTTTGTCACCTAGAAGATAACAGCCCAAAAGACAGTAAAACACAAGATAAAAAGCACCCTTCTATCGTGTGTTTAAAGATCAGAAGCAGCAGAAAGCAGAAGGCAGCCTTACATACAGAGCTTCTACGGGGGCTTTTATAAAGCTTATTCAGCGTGCAGTTAGTGGAATGTGCAAGGTCTAGCAGGATTGCTGAAGACTCTGAAAACCCCTAGTTGTAGCAGAAGTATTTTAAGCTCTGCAGTGACTATAATGCAATTGCAATACAGGGCTCCACAGGAAGAGGCACTTCTCAGCTATTACTTACGAATATGCTCAGTCCAGTCTTCAGACTCTTGATACATTGAGTAAAAACGTTAAAGAAAATCAAACTTGTTCTGCTATAAAGGTTATCTTTAAAGCACCTGCAGAAGCCACAGTGACTTCTCTCACTATGTCTCATATGAAATTGCTGGGGATGCTCCACAACCAACGCGGGCTGACAGCCCAGAGTACCCACAGGATGAGAAAAGTATTTCTGCAATATATTAGAGAGTAAGTCTTGAGGGTTTGTGGGGGTTTTTTTGGTGATGTGTGCGTTTGGGGTTTTTGGGAGGAGGGCCGGGGGGAAGGGTAGGTGAGGGGTGTGTTGGGGAACTACCTACAGTGCTAAATGAACCACACGCGATTTTCTAGATTCTATGACTTTTATTTTAGGAAAGAGCTGTATTCGTCTCCAGCAAAATTCCCTGTACCCATCATTTCTATCCTGTGTCGGCCCCTCACCAAGGTCCCGTGGCTTTCCCCTACACAGATTTGACTGAACGGCGGAACACCGAAGGATGCGCGCACCCCCGCACACCCCCTCACCACTCCTGCGCCTTCCCGCAGCCACCCCAGAGCCCTGCCGGGAAGGATATAAGGAGCCGGGGCAGCACGGCGGGCAGCTCCCGGCGGCAGAGCTCCCAGTCCCAGCCGCCCAGCTCCCGCAGGAGCAGCTCGGGGTCTGTCTGGGACATGGCGGCCGCGCTCCCCTCAGCGCGGGCAGCGGCGGGAAAGGCGCCCCCGCTCCCACAAGGCCCCGCGGCCGGGGAAGCGGAAGCGGCTCCGCGTGGGAGAAGCGGAGATGGCCCCGCCGGCAGCCGGGTACGGGCACGGGGCAGGGAAAACCGCGGGGAAACGCGCCCGGAGCGTGGCGCCCGGAGCGCCTCGCCGGCCTGCGCAGGAGCGGGAAAGGGCAGCGGGGCCGCCCCGCGCGTTGGGTTTGCGCCCCTGGAAAGGCTGAGTCTGAAACGCGAGTTTTAGCGGAGTCAGCAGCTGTCTTAATTCCCTTGCTTGTAGCTATAGCATGTGAGAGGGGGTCACCGGTAACGGTGTGTTTTTATAAATTTAAATGGTTAGAGAGAGGGTTTTTTAAATCCCGGAATAGCTGGGGGTTTTGGAAGGGAGCTCTGGAGATCATCCGGTCCAACGCCCCTGCCAAGGCAGGGTCACCCAGAGCTGGTGACGCCTCCAGGTGGGTTTGGAATGTTTCCAGAGAGGGAGACGCCACGACTCCCTGGAGGAGCCTGGTAATGAAAATCAGGATGGTTTGTGCTTATATTAATGACACATAAAACTATTTACTCTATTTCCAGCAGTAATTCGCCTGGCTCTTTGCAAGACAGCTGATACTGCACCAGCAAAATACTCTTTCCTGTAACAATACCTACATAGAAGCTGGCTGTAATAAATTAAGCTTTTTTAAAAAGTGTTATTCCTGAAAATGGATTTTCGATTTAATTTTGCTGTTGATGAAAATGAGAGCAGCGAGGCAGATGCCGACTTCTTGGTGCTGTGCTCTCCACAACACAAGCAGGAATCCACAGAAAAGAGCAGGAAGACTGCCGATCCTGCAGCAGACTCCAGCCCGAAGCTGGGTGAGACAACTTCAAAGAAACAGCTCTGTGTGAAAGCTGCCAAGGAGCACAGTATTCCTAAAGATCTCAACGAAGTATTGGAAAATAAAGTCATGGAAACAGTGTTGGACCTGTCTTACGTGAAGCTGTCTGTAGTAGAAATGACGTGTTTGGGCAACGCCGACAGCGAAGGCATCGTGTCCAAAAGTGTTTCTTCTCACTCCGACCTCATCCCAGGAGTCTATGAAGGAGGACTGAAAATCTGGGAATGCACCTTCGATCTCATGGACTACTTTTTGGAGGCTGAAATAGAATTTACCAACAAGACTGTACTGGATCTCGGCTGCGGGGCTGGGTTGCTGGGAATTGTTGCTTTAAGGGGTAAAGCTGACAGAGTCCATTTCCAGGACTACAACAGCACAGTGATTGATGAAATAACCTTGCCTAATGTGCTGGCTAACTGTATTAATGAAGGCAGGGGGATGGGCAGTGGGAAGGACAGAAAAGCCAGCAAGCCTCCTTCAAAGAGGCCCAGGACAGCAGAGGGCTCACCTGACATGGTCAACAGATGCAGATTTTTTTCTGGAGAGTGGTCTCAAGTCAGCCAGCTCCTGTTAAGCAGCAACAAACCCTTTTCAAAATATGATATAATTCTCACCTCTGAAACCATCTATAATCCTGACTACTACAGTGCTCTGCATGATACACTGGCTCAGCTCTTGGATAAAAATGGCTGTGTGTACTTGGCAAGCAAAGTGCATTATTTTGGAGTTGGCGGTGGTATCTATCTCTTTGAGAAATTCATTGAAGAGAAAAATGTGTTTAGAACCAGTATGGTTAAAACAATTGATCAGGGTCTGCAGCGATGCATTATGGAAATTGCCTTTAAAGATTCCTGTTAAAATTAAAGTACTAATCCTTAAAAAATAACTCAGAAGTGTTTTAATCCTCATACCTCTTCGCTTTTTCCTCTGTTATGCTGGTTTGACAAGTTAAGGATGCTGGTTGTTGAAATGTTTGACAAATTCTGGTGTCTGACTAGAAGTGAGGGACTTCTGATGTTGACTTTGCATGGAGTTCTGCTTAAAGCAGCACCTGTTGATGATAATTAACTGTAATTTATATGTATTTAAAGGTTAAGCAAGTCATTGTCTCCAGCCAGGCTTTCACATTCTTTGTCAGCACCAGAACTGTACATCACAGGAATGACATACATCACACGGGATGACACAGCAGTGACCATGACGTATTGTGGCTGAACTAGATAAATTTAGCATCCAAAATTAGTGCAAGAGGCTTTTCTCAAGGCCTGGGTGGTTTAGCTGCAGCCAGATTCAGGCAGGGACCACACACCTCTGAGCTCTGCTGCTTTGCCAGCAGAGGGGGATGTGATTGTATTTATCACTTGTCTTCTACCCTGCTGCGGATCTCAGAAGCCCCTGTAATATTTCCACGTGTAATGCACACATTACCTATTCAAGCCTTTTAAAAAGTGTAACAGAATACTTACTACTGTGATCTGTGAATTTTCACATTCAGATTCTGACAGAGGCTAAGAAAATTTTGGCAAGGAATTAGAAAAAGCCATGCTGGTTGAGAAACTGATTCCCCAAGAATAAGCTCCTTACACCAACCAACCAACCAACAAGCCTACAAATGAAATACTGGAGGATGATAGAACTGAGCTTTAGGAGAAAATTGGAAAAGAAGATAAACTGCTATTTTAGGAGTTTAGTTAGATTACTGTACTGTTTTAACAACATTTTTCCAGAAATTAATTGCCCCATTTTCAAAACTTGCTGGGGGTACTGAACATCCACACCTCTTCAATCTTTTCACAGCGGTTTGGCTGGATAGAAAGCACTCAGAAAAGCCTGCAATACAAGGCACTTTCCTAGGCTGAAGACAGTGATGTTGCTGAAGAAATTGCCTTACCAAAAATGCAAACAAACCCAAAGAACTACAAAACCTGGTCTCAGGTGCTGTCACTAGCAATTCAATAAAAAAAAGGAAATCCACTGCGTGTTTTGTCTTAGCCAAAACCAGACAAAAAGCTGTTACACAGCTTATGTCATCGTGCACTGCTTTATCGGGTGCCCTTGGAGAAATACCAACTTGGAGATAGTGGCCACTGCAGTAAATTGGATGCAAGGATGTAGTACACTGCTCTACTCAGCACAGAGCAGAAGGAACAACAGTCAGATGGGATGGAAAGAAACTTAGTACAGCAGTGATCTAAATCACTTTAATTATGGCATTAAGTTTCCATCACTGGAGTTGCTGAAACCCCAAGGTTCCTATTTTGATCATCTTCTAATTACGACAGTTGTAAAGGATTTCCTGTACTTTACAGAAGAGCCTTAACTGCTGTTTCAGACTATTTTAAAGGGACGCTTTGGAAACTACTGAACTTGCCCTTTCATAAGACAGGAGAGGGAGGAAAAAAGTCAGTTTTGCCATGACTGTCACTGTGCTTTGGAATTTTTCTGCACTGACTCTGAAACTTACTGATGATAACTGCTGACTACAGCCCGAGGAACAAAATAAGTTTTAGCTTTGGCAGACCACGAAGGTACTGTTAACAACTCCTTTTTTTTTTTTGGTCAAAACAGAGAAGCTGGAAGCAAAGGGACTACCATTTGTCATTTTTCAAACTCGTAAGACAAATCATGGTTTGCACTGAATAGGTTGTTCTACACCTGCTAGGTCTAGTGCAGTTTCAGAGAACCATACCTAAGTAATACGAAATGTTGACCACTATGACAAAGAATATGGTTAAGAACAAGAATCTAATTTACTTTTTGATGAATAAATGAAGGTACTTACAAATCTTCTACTGTAGTATTTCCTCTTGATAATATTCCACTATCAAACTCACCGTCTTTGGTTTAATTACTATGCCTTCACTCAGTATTTTGCTCAAACCTAGCTGGATTTGTGCAAATACAGAATCAGAATTTTTTAGGACTTCAAGGGAAGAATGGCAGAGCCACAATCTCATAGTGACTGCACACCTGCAAAACAGGTAACCCCACACAGTATAATTACCTTTCCATTTCAGAATCTGATGAGAAAATGAAGGATGCTTTTTTTCTCAGGTGAAATCAGCAAAATTAGCATTGGGATTTCCATAGTCTAGGTGAGTTCTGTTCTTAGAATTCAGCAGATACATGCTGAGAGGAAACAGAATTCAACACTTAGTTTTGTAGGCTGTTAGTCTTTCCACTTCAAATAATACTTAATTCCCTAATCTATTTAAGACTTTCTCTACCTGAGAAATCCTCACCACCCTAGTAACCAGTGTCCTGCTTTGCTTCACAAACTGGAACAGAACAAATTTGTCACTCCTTTGTAACACTTGCACATACTAGTTAATGACCAGGGAAAATAAATTGCCCCAAATGACACTGCAGTAAATAACTGAATTGGGAAGTCCCTCAAAGTATTTTTTTTGATGATACATTAAAATCTTTCTTCTATGAAGAAGTATAAGGTAGAGATCAGCTGGTAACTCAATTTTGATCAGCTCACTCCAAATCATCACTTTTTTCTCCTCTCATGCCATCACCTCACATTTTGAACAAGTTATTACAATAAGAAATCCGGTCTAAATTATGTCTTTCCTGTAAGTATTGTGGAGACAAAGATTAAAATCACTCATTAAATACCCCAGGAAACTAAATTCAAAGGCTTGTTTGTTTTAACACAGCTATCCCTAACTGATGACTTCCATTTGAAGACTATTTGCCAGTTTTGGGAAATGAGGCTATTTAAAAATCCAGGTTTGTATACTGGCAATTACAGTTATTTTACTAAAAGCTTAGTGAAAAAAAGCCCATGATAATGGAACTGGGAAGCATCCAATTTGCAGGTTACTGACTTGTATGCTGTTCTTGGTTATTAGGCACACAGGCATTAAATCATGTTTTGAAATCAAAATCTGTTTAAGTAAAATCAAGCCTGCAATCATTACAGTGGTATTTGAAGCAGTGCAGCCAGACAACCATTGCACAAAATCTCAGAAGCACAAAGAGCAGATGGGTGCTGGAAGGGAAAATCCAGGCTGCAAGTAGGGGAAACAGGTGCCAACCAGGAGACCTGCAGCACCAGGTTCAGGGGATCCTGCTCCCACATCATTGGGATGGAGACCCCTGGAACTCTTCTAATGAGAACTGGACTGAAAGGTGTGAGGATAAGAACAGAAAATTCCTCTCCACCCAACCAAAACAAAGCCACAGAAAGTGACTTAAGATGGATGACAACTGTAAGAAGGCAGTAACAGCAGATAGAAACAGTAACAGCAGATAGAAACTCAGATTTCCTGGTTTGTACCATAACAGTCACTTGCACATTGAAAAGAAAAAGCTTCTCTATACCACCAGATACTGGTGGATAAGTGCACTAGAAACCACAGGAAAGGGGAGAACTACAATTTGTATACAAGTGCATCTTGAAGTCAGCAAGCCTTCAACACAGCAAGTCAATAAATCCACAAATGAATTAAAGGAAAACCATCATGAAACAAAAAAGTGAAAATTGTGGCAAGTAATTTCACAACAAACAAAAAGCAACATCCTGCCACACCAGGATGGTGATGTTAGTCAGACACTGCCTATGTGTATTAAGGAGGTAGTTTACTATAACATAATTTTTGCTAGGAAAAAAAAAAGAAAAAAGCATTATTAAATTCACACAAATAAAAGTAGTGCAGGAGAATCAGAATGAAAGCAGCATTGGCAGAATTTGACATTGCCATCAGTTTGCTATAGGGAAGGATCTTAGAGGAACGTCAAATATTTTGATCATTACTTCTGTAGAATACTAAATTCTCAAAACCATGGAGTAAATCAAAGATTTGGATCATTCGTGAAGAACTGTAACAGTCAACCCCACCCTCCACGCCAATTTTTTTAAATGTGGAGAAGAAAGATGAAAAGCCTAAAAAGTAATAAAAAAAAAAAATTAAAACACTGTAGTCAAAAAACCAGTGAACAGGTTTGGTCCAGTGGTGTTTGAAGTTGATGGTAAATCCTTAGGTATCCTACAATAGATCAGTACAATTGGACTGGATGAAAATAAACTAGAGGTAAGATGGTGTGGAAGTGTTTAAATTGCACATCAAAAGGAGAGTTTAAAAGACTTGGAATTTCAGATTCTGCATGAAGGAGTGATCTGAAAAATAAGATATATCTGGGGATTAGCAACCATATTATAAATTACAGCAGAGTCCAGTTAGTCAAGATTTATGGTTACATTCATAGAACACATTCAATTTTATTTATCAAAGTACAGCTCACAGTTACCAGGTTTGAACTGCTCGTTGTGTTCACAGATTTATTTCTTGTCATCTGACCATGTAATTTCATAATCTGTATACTCTTTCTTTAGTATCTCTACAGTCACTGAGTGATCTGCTTTTCCATAGCCCTGTAAGACACACACACAAAAAAATGCTTATTGGACATGGACAGTAAGTCTTCAGAACCATTCAGTTCTTATCAACACAAGTTGCTCACATGCAAATCAAATACAAGTTCTAAAAAAGTTATTCTTGCAGTATCATGTTTTATTTTTCTACTATCCTCTCCAATTCCCCCCCGTTCCCCAAATTCTAGTTCTAGAAAATAAATGAGATGGGGTCAAGCAATCTCAAGTAATGGAGAATGCATTTTCCACATAATTTCTCCAGCAGAAAGCTTGTTTTAAAATGTTTCCAACCCCTCAACCACCATATTTATTGAATATTCCTTTAAACCACAGGGATTGCATTGACCCACTTTGATGTGTGAGCATACAAACAACTGATTTGGCTCAGCTGAAGGAAAAGGGAATAAGTAAACAAGTGTGATCACTTGAGCACTATTCTGGCCACTAAAGAAATCAGAGTCTTCATGTTTTATTTATTTGCAATCTTGCCTTAGCTGATAATAGCACAGTTTTAAGTATCTGTGCTCTTCAGCCATTGCAACTCCAAGGCAAGTCAGATGACCCATGTGATTTTTAACCCTCGTTTAAAAATCACTGATCACAGTGTCACTCTTTCACTGAAATTTAAGGCAGTAGTGGTTGAAGTGGCCTTTCCATTATTGTCTTACATGATCAGAGTTATCTTGATTTCTTACTTCAGTAACTTTCTCCCTGTGAAAAAGCCATTACTGCACAACAGTGCAGTGTACTGATAGAAATCTGTGATTTACAGGTTTTTTTCCCATAATATCTCACATGAAAGTTTACTTAGGACTGAAAAAAAGCTCAAGGTTGTATTATCAAACAAAACATACTCTTACTCACCAGTAACTCAGCCCCAAAGAGGAAGAGCTTAGATAAACAAACATTTAAACTGAAAAGGTTAAAGTTGATGCAATATAAAATGCTAGTTTTTAAAAAAAATAACAGAAAATATAGTTATGTCAGTTGGAAAGCAGCATATCCACAGCTCACTCTTGCCTTGGCAACCACTTGGAAGACCCTATCCAGCCTTGTAAATAACAGCACAGCTTCCAAAGGAGTCAATGACTATTTCTCTGGTTTCCATAAAACAACAAGGCAGTTATGTTTTAGAGTCTGACAACAAACCTTCAAGTCAAAAGAAGCATTAGATCAATGTAATTAATATTTTAACTTCTGACCTGGGACTGAGGTCATCTGAGCCTCGGGGTCTCTGCCTGACAGAGGCCGTCATGGCAATAAAAGTCTGCTTTTACCTGATGATCCTCTGTGAGCATCAAGGCACCAAAAGCAGAGAAACAAAGTATATTTCTCAGACTGCAAGAGTTGACCACTGCCTGTAACACTTAATTTGGCAGCTGGATTAATAACACAGGTATCAAGTCTCTCCTAAAAATGTAGTCATGATGAAAACCAACCATCAGAATAATTTAGTATAATAAGCATTATACACTGCCTTTCCACCCCATACAGATGTCAAGGAGTTATTTCTTTTTTTCTCCTTGCAATTCCAGGTGGTACTAGTCATCCTGGAAGAAAAGCACCACCAACATCTGAAACTGCTTAAGACATTCAAGGCCCAACCTTCACTCCTCATCAAAGGCAGGCAGCTTTGAAGTAACCATCACTTTCTATAGAAAATTAAATGATCTTAATAGAACTATTTTCTTCTTTAGAAGCCTGGAATCTTTACTCAGTTATTATTACAGAAACAACTAAGCTTCATCACTGAGCAATACCAGAAAAATACTATAGCACATTTCCTAAATTATAGAAATTCTGACCATTTACTGAGTCTTATCTAAAGAAACTGAATTTAAACAGAACAATAAAAGGTAACAAAAACGCTACTTTTATTCCCACAAAATGCATTACTACATCTTCACCCACTAAAAATTTACCACACCTAAACTGTACCTACTATTCTCACCCAACACATACACAGAACAACATTCACAATTTAGCTGGTCACTACCAACCAACATTTTTATTGGCAGATAAAGATCATCCAATAGCTGGATCAAGCCCCTGTGGCTACAAACGGGCTATTCCTGCTCTAGCAGTAAGACTAAAGGATTCTGAGTCAAGAGATGCCAACTTCCACTTTTAGTCTTAATTCTAACTTAACCTAATGCTGAGTAACACCAACGTTATCTTTTAGGTCTCCTGCCCTAAAACTATTGTTTTTCTAATCTATCTCATAAGAGAGCTGGGCAGGTTTTCCAGTTAATGTTTACAGTGTGATGCAAATTGCCAAAAGCCTCCATGCTTTTAACCAAAAATCCCAGAGCATCAGAGACAGAAGCATTTGAAGGAAAATGAGAGATGCACTTACTGTTGAGAGCCCAAATACCCTGATTTTCTTGTCTTTGCTATTATGTTCAATTTTCCCTCCTCCGAGGCACTTGCACTCATATCCCAGCTTTTCCATCTCCGGATTTACTTTTTCAAATATATGGTCTGCACAAGAAGAATGGCGAGAGCCATTAGAACAGGTACTAGGCATTACATAGTCTAGAACTCATTTTTAAATACTTTCTACTTATTTTCCCGCAGCTCCCTTCTTTCACCTACAAGAGAGGAAGGTTTCTCTTTAGAGGCATAGAAAAGCTGCAGTTAAAGCTCTTTAGTTTTTTACTTAGCTCGCACATATCGTTCTCCAAAATGAGATTGGCTGGGTTCAGAAATGGCACCTGACATATACTGGCCCAGTTTTCAGATCACACGAGAGACGTAAAAAGCGGGGAAAAGGGGATTTTTGAGCTCCTCAGGCCGGGCCCCAGACCCGCCGGGGCCCGGCGGCCGCGTCCCGCAGCCGGGGGGCCCCGCTCCGGCCGCTGCCCGCTCGCCCCCGCGGGCGGTCACGCACTGTGGAACTCGGCCGCCTTGGTGCCGCGGACGATGT
>VZRO01004645.1:1200787-1215520 GCA_013397915.1 Daphoenositta chrysoptera
ACAGATGTGATGACTGCAGCCCCAGGAAGTAATAACTCCAGCCCCAAGGACAATCTCAGATATACACAGAAGTGATAACTTCAGCCCCAGAACAATCTCAGATAAACACGATGTAACAGACTCCTGTTACCGGACATCTCTATCTACAAATCTTCCAAGAATCAACATACAGAAGAATTCTTCACATCCCTTAAAGGCCATGTGTTTTTCGGGAAAAAGTATGAATATACATATTTGCCTATGACTATGTAACAGGCTGATTCAATAGAAACGTATATAAAGAGTGTGTCTCACTAAGGCTGTTGTGCTCTTGGCTTTGTGCCAAGGGTACCCAGCATCACCTGGATGCTGTAATCCTTTTGCTCTATCTTTTGTCCCTTATTGTTATTCTTTATTAAAAACCTTTAAAAAAACAAGGTGTTTGTGCCAGGGTTATAACATCTGGTTTCAATAAAACACCAAGGTAGTTCTGTTATAAAGTCTGACAACAAATCCCCAAGTCAAGGGAAGCATTAAACCAATGTAATTAATATATTAACTTCTGACTTGGGACTGAGGTCATCTGAGCCTCGAGGTCTCTGCCTGCCAGAGGCCCTCATGGCAATAAAGCTCTGCTTTTACTTGATGCTCCTCTGTGAGCACCAAGGTACCAAAAGCAGAGAAACGAGGTATTTTGAGTAGACTACAAGAGCAGGAGCTGACCACTGCCTCTAGCACTGAAGTGCCCTTTCGAGAACTCTTACCCTGCATCCCTCCCTTTGCAACTGTGGCCTCCTCACCACTTGTCCTCAGGCTGGGACTTTGTAGAGAGCACAAAAACAAGGTGTTTGTGCCAGGGAAGGAGGGTCATGGAGAGCCTGGCAGCTTTAATAGCCAGTATTCTGTAGGTTACATTTCACAGATGCTGAATAAGAAATACAAACTTAACTCATGGTTACCTTATTTTATAGGTGTACCTGATGATTTAGGCAAGCCCCACAGAAACTGATCATACAGTCACAGACGTGTAGAATGAATAATTTCGTAGAGTCACAGAATGGTTTTGGTTGGAAGGGATTTTAAAGGCCATTTATTCCTAGCCCCTGCCATGGCAAGGACACTTTCCACTATCCCAGGTTGCTCCAAGCCCTGTCCAGCCTGGCCTTGAACACTTCCAGGGATGGGGCAGCCACAGCTTCTCGGGGCAACCTGTGCCAGGGCCTCACCACCCTCACAGGGAAGAACTCCTTCCACATATCCAATCTAAACCTATTTTTGTTCAGTTTAGAGCCATCCCCCCTTGTTGCCACTTCAATGAAGACTAAATCTATAATATTTACCAAAGGAAAAATTATTGTTTTGGTGCAGTGCTGAAGTAAGAGCATAGTCTTGTTTTCAATGTTTACTCCAAAATCAGGGAAATTTTTTATTTTAAAGACTAAAAATTTTTCAAAAAACTTCAGAGCATCTGCACAAACGAGCTTCAACATAACTACATTTTAAAGTTATATTGTAAATCACTTCTAACTGAACTATTTTATTCTTTTTGTGTGTACAAGTATTAAGCTATTGTTGACATCAAATTTCTCCTAAAACTAGCACTTAAATACTTCCTCTGAATTCACCAAAAATGTGCTATATAAATTAAGATACAATTAATTTAAAATGTTAGTAAAACAGAGGAAGAGTACATATCATCTAAATACAGTATTTAGAGACACTACAAAGATAAATGTAAATTGGGGTTGGTTAGACTATTTGAGATTCGTTACTTTACAACTAAAGTTGTTTCCTAAGCTACTTTTTTAACTACAACAAGCCTTAATTAACAAATACAAGCATTTTGTTATTTCTGAGACTATTAATAGTTACCTTGTCTGTGCACAGAGCAGCAGCCACACTGGGAAGAAAAAAACCTCAGAAACCTAGGAAGCTGAATCCTTACTAACTAAATTTTAGTGGGTAAAGAGGTGTGAAGGGCTTTAAGTAGAAACCAAGCCTCCTACATCAGCTGTTCGGGATTTTTCAAAACAGGCAGAGAAAGTGATAAAATCTGTGCCTAGTTAGGATAAGAGGGCTTAGAGAATCTTGTGGAGTTGAGGTGGTTGTCTAAGCTTGCTTTGTCTAGTAGTAAAGGCCTGTAGGATTAGTCCTTTAAGTTTGCCTTCACTAATCTAGCAGGGGTTTTTTTATTTTGGTTGGTGTTGCATATTTAGCTTATTGCTCGATTACTTTGTTTACCAATCTAATATGTTTTTGTTTATCCTGTATTAAGAAAGTGTTATGGAAGTAGTTTGTTTGCGTGAACTCTTTTTCTTTTTCACTGGAATGGGCTGCTTCATTTCCTCAAGCACAGCAGCCTGTTGCATGGCTGTGGAAACCTTTATTGCCCCATTTCAGTTATGATGCACGGAAGGAACTAGCAACAAACAATAGTAAGGATGGCAAAGGAAATCCTTGTGCCATACCTTAGAAGCTAAACTTGAAAGGAATGTGCATTCAATAAGGAGGACAGGCATCAGGCTTCACCCAACATGAGTTTGAGCAGATAAGTTTGTGAGTTAGCAGTAGTCAAAGCAGAGCTTTGTCCTGTTTTCTTTAATACTTTTCTCTTCCCAAGCATCTGTCTTAGCCAAAAGTAGTTTCCTCTGCCATGCCCAGGTATAGGAGCTTCCTGTTGGCTTTTAGGCTGCAGACAAAAATTCCCCGCTGTTGGTGGGAATTGTTTGTGCATCTCTTTGTGGGCCTCAGGGGTATAGAGAGGATGGCGTGGGGTGACAGGGGTCTGCAACCAGGCATAGCCTGCCTCCAACAAAAATGCATGGAGGGACTTTCCTTTTGTCATGGGCTTACTCATGGCTAACTGGGGCAGTGAGCTTGGCACTATTTTCTGAACAATTAAGGGGGTTTTTATTTATTTGGTCAAGCGACATCTTGTCTCTTTGCAGTAGAGTCCTAAAAAACATTATTTGGGTCTTATTTTGTATTATGGTTCGTAGGATTTGGACTGTGCCCAAATAACTAAAATTGTTTTGTTTATGTCCTTCCTATCATCAGATCCTGTGAGGCGTATCTTAATGTCAAAACATCTACATTTATTTTGCTATTTAACCTCTGAATAGCAAGTGGCTAGAAAAGGCATATTATTATTATGTGAATATGTTAAATTATACGCAGTGCTGCAGTGAAACTCAACAGGAGAGTCTCTCAAGCCATTGGATCAATCCAGGCTACTAGAGTCAGGAAAGGGAAGCAATAATTTTGAACTCCAGGTGTATAAATTTCTCCTTTTATTGAGCTTTCTGACAGAGAGCACAAAATCTAAGGATACATTTAGCCCATGCTTGTATTGCAGGAAAATATTAAGGAAAGGACTTTGAAGTAGGTGCTTTCCATCATGTGTAACCCTCACAAAACAGAGAAAGTAAAATGAAGGCTATTTTTTAGCTGTACTTGCAAATTTTTTTTTTATTCCAGAGTGGAAGTAACCCTGGGGTTGAGCAGGAGAATGCCCAATACACTTGTGCAAAGGAAATGCACTGTTGTAAATTCTGTCACGGACATCAAAGATCACAGGTTCTTCTTTGCTGCTTGGCCCACCCAATTTAATAGGATTTAATAAAGATTATTTTTCTACAGTTGTTGATTAGCAGCTCCTCAGATTAGCAAAGAAGCCAGAACAAATGCAGGGTAATAACATTATCTCTCTTGGGATCAACATCTTTGGCATCTGTGTATGTATATAGTAAGTCCAGGAGCCAGAGGTTTGGTTTGTGCACTGAAGTTTAGAAATCCAGGCCAACCTCCAGCATGCTGGAGTGTGAAGGGCTTCTTCTGGGCCCTTCAAACCTTGTTTTCATGAATAAGATCCCTTTCAGAAATTGAACAAGATCTGAGGAAAACCAAGTTTTGTTCTGCTCCTCATAGGAGGCAGTTTTATAACCCCATTGCTCTGCTGGCTAAAAACACCCTCTAATTTCTACATTTACTCACAGATGGGTTTTTTTATCCATTTGGGGTTTTTGTACCAGCTATGTCTGTTTATATACAGAAAACTTCTGAGTACCTTCTTAGTTTTCTGAGCCTTCCTAGCTGCTCCCTCTTCCCCAGGCTTAAACATAAATTTCTAATAGGCTCCTGGAGAAGTGTTTCTTTAGAAGGGACTTCATGGCATGTATGCCTTTGAAAAGCCTAGAGTTTCCTACCAGGAGATGTCATTCTCCTGGCTCTCCTCCTGAATGACCATAAATATCACCTGCCTGTGACAGGATTGTTAATATTTACAGTGAGAGAAGACTGAACATGCCCAGGATCCCCTTGTTCAATGGAACAGCTCTCCAGGTTTGTTTCCAGGGCCCTGCTGTCCTTTGGTTGTCCTTCCCTGCTCTTGGTGTCCGTGCCTTGCACCATATGTTGGGGGCATGATGGAAGCAGTGTGCAGGTGATGATTCCCGAGGCCCAGCTGTTCCTTCCTGCTCTGCAGAGACAAACAGTGTGAATGAGCTGTTTAATTGATCAGAGCTCATTTGTGTGGGATATGAGACATTCTGAATAGAAGGGCCTTTCAGCTGCTTTTCTTCAAGAGAAGCTCACGCATTTGCATTCATGGAGTAGAGGTATGAGGGGTTTTTGATTGGTGGATTTAGGGCTGGAGGCACTCAGCAGGGAAACCATGTCCTTCCTTTGTCATGGCGTTGGGATTGCAGCTCCTAAGAAAAAATCAGAATGAAGATGATGGATGGGGAGTGTAATGGTATGAAGTCTTACTGGCATAATTCTGGATATAAATTGAAGATATGTCCTTTGACTTAACCTTTAGATAAACTTTTGTCTGTCTTTGACTCTAGAGGGTATAGAGCAACTGCACTCCTAATTTACTTATATTCAGGTGGGCATAAATCTGGATCTTTCACTTTATTTTGAGAGTAGGGTAGCTTCCCCACTGTATTTCTGTACCCCCGTTGTGGGGATTTTGTTGCTTAGAAGCACAGATAAACTGAACTGTTAACTGCCTGAAGTAAGAATGTTGCATGCAGGCCCAGTATTATTTTACTGATGATAAATGGCAATTCCTTCTCTTCCTGCTGATACAATACCTGTTAAGAAAGTAGTATTACTTCTGTGGGCCAAATAACCAGACTCTGCTACTGATTGCCATCATGTGACTACAAATGATGAGTAAATGCTTGTTGATAAATGAGAGGAAAAAACCACAACTAGTATGTATCAGGAAGGATAAATACAGAATCACAGAATCAATCATTTACTTTGGAAAAGCCTTGTAGGATCAGAATCCAAATAGAAACCTAGCACTGCCAAATTCACCACTAAACTGTGTCCTTAAGCACCTAAATATCTCCAGAGATGATGACTCCACCAGTGTCCTGGGCAGGCTGTTCCAGTGCTTGACAGCCCTTTATGTGAAGGGTTATTAACAGGGTCTGTGGGGTGGGGTACATGCTCAGCACTTGAGAGAACACAGGATTTGTGGATTGCTTTTTCGGCTCAAACATAAAAGTGCAACAATTTCAGGAGAGGAGACAGACTCATCATTCCGTGATGAGTCAAGAAATCTAAAAGGTTTGGAAGAGCAAAATCTTCACTGGAAAAGTAAAGTATTGTTTTCAAGCCCTGGAAATAAGGGAAGTCTTAATTATCTTGGTACCAGTTAACTGGAACTTTAAAAAGCCTTGTGGTGCCGGTTTGTTGGGGTTTTCTTGTCTGGGAAGTGATAAAATTAAGTAATTTAGCACTGTTGCTTTCAATGTTAGTGATGAGCTCTTTGTTCTTGAAACAACAATTATATGCAGCAATTAAAGTACACTTCACTAATGATCTTGTGTTAAAAATGCCTGTCCTAAAAAGTAATTACTTATCCAGCTGATGGAAATAAATATTTTTCTTTGAATAATTCATAGATGGTATGATTGTGGCAAAAAAAGGTCCTGAAAGAGTTCTTAATTCAAGAACTTCTGTTCTCTCATGGTCTGCTGACTGAGAAAAATAATGAGTAATATGAATGATACACCTTTGATGGCTGTTCTTGGGTCAGGTTTTACTTCTCAGTGCTGTGCAGATGTTTCTTGTGCTTTGGTCTTCTGCCTTGAAGATTTCAAATACCCAGTGGCAAGATCTCATTCCACAGAATTCCAGTAGTTTTGGTGATGGACCTTTACTGATTGTTATATTTGTTATAATGAATGCTATATTTAATGATTATTGTTGAATACTGCTTTAGTTACGGACTCAAACATGTTAAATACTGTGTCTATTGATGTACCTGAAGCTGACTTGAGCACTGAAGAGAACAGACCTGAAGCTTGGAATTCATAAACTCATGGTGAGATGCATTAGTAATGAAGTGACTGCCTCTCCCTCCTTTTTGTAGCCTCTCCCTCATGATACCATAAATGAAGATTGGTAGGTCATGTCAGCATTTCAGTGCTGCTGATAAGTTCACATGCTCTCTGACAAGTCAAAACAATATTTTATTGGAACAGAGCTAGGCAGAAGCTATGCAAAGAATCTGCAAAACAAAAAACAGGTCTCATGATGACCGCTTTTACAGTATCAACCACCTACTTAACCTCCTAATCCTGAAACTTGCTCTCACTCCTTTCACTTGCCAAAAGCTGTCACAGTTCTGTTCCTGAGAGCCAGCATCCCTGTCAGTGTCACTTCTGGGACATCTCCCCTGTTGACCATGGGGCTGTGGAACAGACCTGGACAGTAAATGAACAGTCAATGCATACAGTATATACTTACTCTTTCTATGCATGCATGAAGGGTGACAAGGCTCCAAGAGCTTCTCTGCCATGATTCCCAACAGTGGGATTAGAAATAATCAAGTTCTGCATGGGATCAGTTCCACCTGCAACTGCAGGCAGCCAGTGTGTGATGTTAAGGCCAGTCCTGATTTTATCTTAACTCAAGGTGTGAGTTGTTGTTCCCTCTGTTCCTTGGCTCTGTTTCATGTTTCAATGCTCTGAATCACACCTGGCCAGCACAAGTGACCCCTGACTTCAGGTTAGATCCTTCAGTGTATATTTTTGCCTGTTTAGAGGAAATTGAGCACTATGAGTCACATCAGAATTCCCGAAATGAGAAGTGGAGATAAGATTTTCTGACTCCTGGGGTTCCACTCCAGACAGAGTGGAGACTGCCTTAGGCAGCCTTGAGAAATTCCAGCGTCTTTGAACAGTTGCATTGCGTACCTTATTCACACTCAATCAGACACAGAGGCTGAGGGATGAGTATGTTTTCAGAAATTATCTTTTCTTCCCGTCTGGACCTTGGGGAAAATTTGTGCCTTAAACCCTTTGTCTCCTAATTTCTAAAGAATTCGTATTGCAAGCGCCTCTCCAAACAGGAAACACCTTCGCTACTGGCACTAGAACTCCTTTCCCCGCCTCAAAGCTGAATAAAGCTCTTACTTTTCCTCTCCTAGTGAGTGTTACTGTGGGTGAAGCTGGAGGTTTTCCCATTACTTCAAAATTTCAAGTGGTTCTATGGCTCTTTGCCATGGGATAAATGTCCATTATACAAAGCATTTTGATATAAATACTTATCAAGTGTTTTAATTTAGGAATGACAAAAATATCTTCTAGGAGAGAGATGGAACTGGATTACTCAGAGCCACTTAAAGCTCTGTTTTTGTCTGTTGATACGTAAATGCAGATGTAATCTTGTAGATAAAGAAACAGTCTTTAAAAAAGACATGGGAAATGAATCTGTCTCTTTCTATTGTACAAGTGTACATCTATATTCTCTGGTTACCTGGGATCCCACCACATTCTGTATTTGTCTTGGATTTGTGATTTGTGCAAGTCCAAGAGAGTTTTAGATAAAGTAAAATAATTTTCCACTGCATTAGATTTTCTTCAGCTACTGATAGTGATACTGAAAAAATGTTTCTCAAACCAAAACTTACAAATTTCCAACAGAAAGGCAGACTCTACAAAACTCCTGGTTCAGCATTTCACGGCCTCTTTGGAAAACTTTCAATTAAAACTTTGTCGCTATAAATCAATCCACCACTACTTGTTATGCACCAAGTGGATGGGAAAAATTATTTATCACATGCCTTCTAAGTACTCTAAAACACCTTTTAGGTTTTAGAAGATTGTAAAGATTTCTTTCCTCCATCACCCATTTTTACAGTGGGGTGGGAATAAAACAGTTCTCTTGGACAGATTGGGCTCTTCGAAAAGCTGCCCTTTGAGTAGTGATTCCATCCCTTGTATGCTCATTTTATGGTGATTTCAGCTAAGCATTGTTTCACTTGTTTCCTCATAAGAAAGTCTCATGGGATAATATTAAAAATCTTCATTATAACAAACCATAGTGCACTATTGTTTCTTTATTACTGACACAGCCTTGAAGCACAAGCCAGGTTGATCTGCCAGGAACAGATCAATCATATCAATGTCAGCTGTTCCTGACGGCTTAGCAGCCTTCTGCTGATTTTTCAATTGTTTTCTTTAAAATTTTTTGGTGCTTAAAAACTTTTTTTAGGTGCTCACATGGAAGGCCTGGCTTCTAATTACCTTGATCTTCTTTTTTGAGATACAGAGAGGCAATATTTGCTTTTTGTCCATCCTTTTACACCTTTTTTCTCATCTTTTTTCTCATATTCTAGAAGTTAATTACTGAGGGTTTGGATCTTTAAACTGTAGTTTGGTTGTAACCAACCTAAATAATCTTCATCCTATCTTTCCATAATCTGACCTGTTCTTTTTTGCCAATGCATAACACTATTGCTGTGAGTATTAACTTTCCTCTATACAGAAAGAAATTACATTTGACATGTCCTCTGTCAATTGCTGTCCTTTAAATAGCAGACCTGTCTGGATTTTGTTGGTTTTATTCCTAGTATGTTTATATAGCCCTTTCTTACCCTTTATGTCTCCTAGTGGCCTCTTAAGTAAACTTTCCAACTAGAAAATTAGCTGTGGCTACATAATTGTCAAGGCACCTCTGTTTGTAAAGTGAAAAGAAGTGGTCTGGAGTGTTCCCATCCACTATAAAAAGCTGGGCTTTCACTTGTGAAAAAGAAAGTCTGGAGCATATAGGAACAAGAAGTGTTCAGCATTTCCAAAATTTGTCTTTAGAGTCTCCTATTTTTCTGGCAGAGAGGAACTGTATTAATTTTAAGGAACTATGTCTGTGCTCAGGTAGCACAAGGGGAGAGCAACAACTTCATCTTTTTAGTTTTCTCACAAGAAATGAGGCTCTTACATTCCCAAATCAATTGGCAAAAGAGTAAAAAAGCATAAATGTGAAATAACTTTGAGAAGAGAATAAATAGTAACATAGAAAGTAGCTAAGGTCAGGCTGCATGGCATTTTTAGCTTGATTATCTACAGTTCAACCTAAGTAACTGTGTCACAGGTGTTTTTCCTGAAATATACATGTATAGCATATAGCATAGCATCCAACATGAGCTTTAGCTCATAGGAATCACAGTCTTCCTGAAGAGCGGGGTTGAAGTTTCTAAGCGCCTTTGACTTTTAATAATTAGGTTTTAACCTCTATTGTGTGGTTTTGAGAATTATTTTCAGGCTTTCTTTTTTACTGAAAATTTTGCCTTCATCTTCCAGTACATTACAGGGAAATAAGAATATAGTCAGTGGATAGCAGAATTCCCTGGGAAAAACCAAAAAGAGCCCCATGTCAATGATGCATAAGGGAATACAGCCAACAAAAAGAAGCAGTCTTTATTTAGGCTGGAGTTTTTAAAAGCATATTGCTTGTAGGCTTTGGTGTTTTGTTATTTTTCGTGGGGGTTTCTTTATCTGCTGCAGACAAGAGGTCTCAGACAGCCCCTGCAAAGGAAGACTACTGTAAATTATTAAGTAAGCTCTTCCTTCCTCCGGAGATTCCATTGGCAAAGGAACTCTGATAAAGTTTCCTCAGAGCTTTCTTCAGAGTTTCTGCCATGACAAGGATGAGCACTTACCAGTAGGAAGCTCATTAAATGACTTTGAAAAGAGAATCTCCAGGAAAAGACGTAGGATTTTCTGCCTTTTGGCCCCTGGGAGCATAAAAACTGTCCTGGAGTTGTCTATAATTTTTCTGTGCCTACAGTTATAACAGCTGATCACAGTTTTAGAAAACAAAAATGCCTGCCCTATCGAGACTGATTAACGTTAGTTTGTAGTAGAATAATGTTTACAGAACCCCTGTGAGATTAGGCCCTGCTGCATAATGTGCTGTACAGGTACATTAAAATACCAGCTTCTGTCTGTGTTCTTCAGATGGTAAACCCTCCTAACAGAGAAGGGCTGGCAAACAGGAAGTGTTTTCATTCCCAGTTTGAGGCTAAATAAACAGCAGTCCTGATCTGATGCTGCCTGGAAGCTTCGGGAAGTATTTTTTAGTTTTCTAAGTTTTTTAGTTTTTTGCATGGATAGTAGTTATATGGAATTTGCCAGCCAAAAGCTAACCTCAGCTTTCCAGAGTTTCTTGATTGTCCATTTGTGTTTCCAGCTTTGCTAGTTCACACCTGCTAGAACGTGCTCCTCTCCCTACAAATACTCAGTCTGTTGTTTTTAATGCTCTCTCCCTCCAGTAACTAACTTTGACTTGCTTTCTAGGACTTCGTTGCAATTTCTGGTCAACTCTCATGATTTGTTGGTAACTGAGGTTGGTTTAGAATGTACTCTTTATTCTGTGCCCTTTTCTGAGATGATTTCTTTGATGGGCAGAGATCTTTGGCTACCTGACAATTATTTTTATTTTTTTGAGAAAAAATTGGGTGATACCAGTTGATATTAGCTTGGAATCCAGAACCCACGGATTTTTATTCTGTAAGAACAGGTTGAGGCTCCAAAATTAGAGCTCCAACATGCACTGTATGAACTCTGTGCTTTACAGATATGAAGTAGGTGCTACCCTGTGGCCTCCTATTGCTTGCAGACAGCTCTTGTTGAGTCCTTTGCAAGTTCAGCCTCATTAAACCCCATCCATAATGGTGAAGCTTTATGCAGTAGTATAATTAATCAGGGTATAAACAATAAATATGCATGAATTCCTAGTGTATTGTCTTGTCCACCTGAAATATTATATGCACCTGTTCAGGAGCTGTAACTCTATTGAGATCAGGACATTGAAGAATACGGTCCAAGGCACTCTTCAAAGCAAGGTGCATGTTTCAAGCTTGACTGCTACAAGTGACTGATGAACCTGTATTGTGAGCAGGGCTGTAGAAAAGTTCCAGCAGTCCTGGGACTGGCAAACCTGGCCACAAATGAGAGCTCTGCACTGCTGAGATCCACAAGGAAAGGCTTGTCCAATGCTGCAGTTTCCATTTTTATTCAAACTTGGTTAAGCAGCTTTGAGTGTCTGTGCCTTTCCTACTGAGATATCGGAAGAACTGACACCTCCTTGCTGCAAAACATTATGCCAGGTGAAAAATTGGAATCTGCTTATTCATGTGATTAATTCGAGCTAACCGTCGTCCTCATCCTTGATATCCTGGAATTGTGTGTTTCTGTCAGTAAAAGTTTGTGATGTGGAACTTGGCAGTGTGTCAGCACAGTGTGCCTTTCTGGGAGGGTTGATCTGGCAAGGGGAAACATCCGTCTTTACGTGTGGGAGGGCCGGATCCTGGGATTTTCCAAGAAATTTTTTTCCACGGAATTTCCCATCTAGTGGAGGAGAGGCTAGTTGAGGGAATAAAAGGCTGTAATAAAAGGCAGAGCATTACAGAGTCCAGACACTTGGAGCTGAACTTGATTTTCAAGACTGAGTTCATCCACTTAGCCATAGAAAGCAATCTCTGGGAAACAGCGCAGAGGAATTCTGTCACCTGGACACTGCATCTACAAACTGTGAGTAGAAATGGACTCTGCTGTTCTGTTTCACTGCTCAGCTAAAGGAGAACTGGACAGCTGGAAATCTGTGTTCGTGTTCCTTAAAAGTTGTTCACATTTAAAAGTATCTTGGTATTAAAAACTGTTTTAAAATGAATAATTTCCTAGAAGTGGAAATCCTACTTAAGTCTTGTTTAAAAGTATGTAGCAAAAATTGCATGGATAGTAGTTATATGGAATTTTGACAGCTCACTATTTTTTGTTTTACAAATGTGTTTCTTTGATTTCTCATAGCCATCTGCTTAAAAGATAGAGAAAACTCTCAGAAACATGATTTGCTTGCAGTTCGTATCTCTTCTTACCTGTGGTAAGTGTGTATTTCTCTGTGTAGAAAACTGGTTGGATGGCAATATTAGTGTGACTGTTCTCTTTGAGCTCGGCATCAAACAGAATTTTTGAACCTGCCCTAATTAACCTAAGGCTGTGTTCACACAGAAACACCTCTGGATGCAATGGCACGTTTTCCTTGCTTGCCTATCAAAGCCATAATTGGCTCCTACAGTCTGCTGTGAAGTCTCAAAGCTTTGTGTGATCAGACATAGTTTCACAGGCTGAAGTCCGTGTACTTGAAGCTGACTTGCCTGGTTTGAAGTTTGCCAGGTGATTGTTTATAAAATAATTGCCACTAGTTTTTATGCAGTTTCAGATACTGACAAGTTTACAGGATTTATAGAGCTTTATATGTCCTCTTCTAGGGGGAGAGGAGGGAGAAGTCAGACACCAACTTTTGGATATCTTTTCATTCTAGGACTTACAGTACTGCAGGGGGTGAATGGGTGGACATACCATTATTCAGACACAAACATGACCTACAGGGAAGCAGAGCTGTGGTGCAGAAAGAAGTACACTAACCTGGTTGCCATCCAGAATAAGGAGGAAATCAAGCATCTCAATACCTTCTTACCCTTCAATCCGGGTTACTACTGGATTGGAATCAGAAAAATTAATGATGTATGGACCTGGACTGGAACTAACAAAGAACTGACAGAAGAAGCAAGAAACTGGGCTTCAGGTGAGCCAAATGGCAAAGGGAACAACGAGGACTGCGTTGAGATCTACATCAAAAGAGGGAAGGATGATGGCAAATGGAATGATGAGCAGTGTGAGAAAAAGAAGGTCGCCTTGTGCTACACAGGTATGGTGTGATAAAGGTCATTCCAGTGTGTCCCTGTGGAGATGAGGTCGTGGCTAGGATGAGTTAACTTCATCTTACCTATCAGCTACCTGACCCTGTAAGCACTTGTACTCTTATGCTTACTTACAGGGTTGAGGTTGTCCTTGTTCTAAGATTTAGATTAATCTCACCTTTTAGCTCCCAGAATCTTTTGTATCCTTTTAGGGGCAAATCAGCAGACCTTCTCTATAATCAGAGGGGAGAAGCAGGCTCTTTCAGATGGTAACTTCCATCCCTCTCTCAAGTGGCTCTCTCAGCTAGTTAAGAATTGCCCTTTTGGAAGCATTTGTCTGCTGGCTATAGATCACTGGATTAGATTAAATGCTTTGTGTAGAAGTGGCTAATGCAAGTTATAAAAAAAAAAATCAAAGTCAAATATCAGCCAAATTAGAGCTGTGGTGAGTTATTGAACAATGTACCTGTTGAGGATTTCTACCTACCCCATAGTTTATTGTTCCTTTTGCATTTTAAATATTGCTAATATTTACCTGAGAACAGGTCTTGGAGTTTCCAGTCAGCTGAATCCTTTTACTGTGAGCTAGTCTGTAAAAACTGTGGATTTCAGAAATTCTTCTATGAAATCAGAGGATAATTCTAAGTACCAAACCTTCCCATTTTCTTTTGCTATACAAAGGACTTGTTTAGTGTCAGAAAGATAAACAAAGTGCTAGCCAGGTTTCATTTGTGGCTGTTGTTGATTCTTTCATAATTTGCTATGTTTTTTTTTTTCAGCTTCTTGCAACCCATCTCTCTGCAGTGGCCGTGGGGAATGCATAGAGACCATTAACAATCACACCTGCCATTGCAACCCTGGGTTCTACGGGCCTGAATGCGAGTTTGGTAAGATTACTTCATCCTGCTTTTTCACCAACTCATGCTAGCTGGTGTTCAGTGTGGCTTCTTGGTTTACCTGCTCAGCCAAAGAGACTGACTGTGTACCTTCTTGTGCTTCTTTCAAGTTAAGAGTTGTGATCCACTAAAGAAACCTCATCATGGGAACCTTGAGTGCCGCCATCCACTGGGGAGCTTCCACTACAACTCGACCTGCACAGTTCAGTGTGAGGAGGGCTATGAGCTGACTGCACTGGAATCTGTTCACTGCACCTCCTCTGGGGTCTGGTCTGCCCCCCTTGCAGCATGCAAAGGTGAGCTTTCTGCATTGTACAGAGTCCTGTAAATCTCAGTGCTGCTCTGGCAGTAGCTACAGATGGAAGTTTGGCCAATTCCTTTGTAACTAATTACGTGGTGTAGGTGGTATTTCATTTCAGCACACAGGTCTCTGTTCCTGAGGAGGTGAAATGAGTAGGATGAATGTTCTGGCCTTGTTCCTTGTAGGGAAAGACTTTTCCAACTCTTAGGTAGGAACAGGGAATTGAGATGACCTAGCTGTGAGACTGCTCTCAACAGGCCAGTTACTCCTGACTGTAGGAATCATTTTTTTAAGGGGTTTGGCTCAGAATGAGCTACTTTTCTGATCAAATTAAAGCATCAGACATCACCCAGCAGCAGTCAAAATAGGGAAATTTTGGATTGTAAATAGTTGTTGTCATGAGCTGCAGATGAATTAACAGTCCTGCCTTAAGAGCCAGTTTCTCATTTTGAGATATTTCCCCTTCTGTCTGCTTTCTGAGATGGTGGCATAGTAAACCCCTTTCTAAAGCTGCTCCTGTTTAGTGGGTGTGTTGCTAAGTTTCAGAAAAGAAAAAA
>VZRO01004647.1:6152-38724 GCA_013397915.1 Daphoenositta chrysoptera
AGTCTACCTCACAATGCACTTTTCACCTTTCTTTCTGGAACATGTATGGTCCTTTGAAGAGTGATTCAGCAGTTTTTGAGATGATCCTTGTCTCCTCTATCTTGACAAGATTAGAGCAAATCCGGCTTCTTAGGTTTTGTAATTAACCTTTGCCGTCTCTTAATAGTTAACTGTGCTTACATGAGTTAGCTATTGATCCCCCCTTTCTCACAGCCCCTGGCTCTCATGTTCTCTCAGCATTCCGGGGTGAGAGGAGCTGCTGTCGGTGTGGGGAGAATTCACTACCACTGCGGGGTCCTGCCTTCTGCTGCCTTCCTTCTACTGTTTGTGGAACTTGCTTGGTGGAGCAGCCATTGCACTGGGATTTTTTATTTAACACCCTACCTCACTAAAAGAGGGACCCTTTCACCATCTGCTCGNACCCTTTCACCCTCTGCTCGGGTGCCTCAGGGAAGAATAATTGGGATTCCAAGCCCACCTTTCCCTGCCCCCACCCTTTCTTTACCGCTGCTCTTCGTTACACTGCAGCTTCACACGTGCTGCCTCCCGAGACATCCCGGGGCTCCCGCTGCAGCTCTGGAGTTTGATACATCTCATCTACCACCCAGGATATTGTGTTTGTCCCTGCTGTTCCAGNTTTTAAATATATATATGTATTTTAGTAAAGAACTGTTATTCCTGTTCCTCATATCTTTGCCTGAAAGCCCCTTAATTTCAAAATTACAATAATTCAGAAATTCGGAGGGAAGGGGATTGCATTTTTCTATTACAAGGGAGGCTCCTGCCTTCCTTAGCAGACACCTGTCTTCCAAACCAAGACACATCACTTTCAAGCTCCTTTCCACAGAGAGGGGTAGTGCTAAACAACTTCTAAAACCCACAGCCTTTCAATACATCTCTAAATGGGAAATGTAAAGCACAGGCAGCTAAGAACACTGACCTTCAAAACACATGGCCTTAGAGGGCAGAAAGTTAGGCACAAAACTATGGGCCAGGCAGATGCAGAAAAGTAACACCTAGACCTGGAAAAAGACCTGTCCTCCTTGCAGCTCTTTGCATATCAGTCAGTTCTGGAAGAAAAGAAGACTGGTGAGACTTGAAAGACCACACCAGCAAGGTGTTCAGGAGCTTATGCATAACATGGAGAAGCAAATAGGAGAGAAAATGGCTTTGTCTGCATTTTCAGCACTTTCTTTTCCTTTAAGTTTCCTGGGAGGAATGTTGCACTCTCAGAGGGGAAACTGCATCCACGTTCTAGCTGTGTTGTCCTGCCTGAAGGGGGCAAAGGATCGGGATTAGACTTGTGAATCTGCTCCATTATCCCTGTTGCTAGAACAAGAATGTGAAACAGTCTGGAAAACACAGAAACACCTGATGTTAAATGACATGCATCACAAGTACTTTCAAAACCAGCTTTTACAATCACACAGAAGGGTGCGTTTATCTATGCCAAAACCCACACTGAAGCCACAGGTTTCTCAATAAACACATCTGCAACAGTGAAATACTTGTGGGATTAAGGTTTGTAAGAGCAGCCAAAGGAAGAGAGCTCTTCTCACCTGGCAAGTTTTCTGCCATCTCAGCAGCTCCTGCATTATGCATGACACTGGTTTGGACAGTGTAGTTTTGTACTGTGAACTTGAAATTTCTCAAAGTTAATGCTCAATTGCACACTTCCACTTAATCTTTCCGGAGTGAAGTAGAAACTATATAATACTTAGCATGTGTTTAGGGTTATGTCTTTTCCTAATTAAACAGTTGTGTGCTTGGACGTTAAGGGTACAGGTTCTCAGGAGGAGCTGTGTGGACAAAGTCTTCCAGGAATAAGCTGTGTGCCCTTCACTCTGGCCATGTTTCTTCTTAAAGCACTGCTCAGCAATGTTGACATCCACAAGACAAAGAAGTAACTTCATTTGGCTTTGCATATTTTATATAGATACATACACACACACAAAAATGAAGCAAAAAATGACCTAGAAGTGCTTATTTACTAGGCAAAGAGTTCTCCAGGGTGTAAAGACTTTTATCGTTGAGGTTCCTGGCATACATAGCTTTCCATTACTTTTTTTATTAAAAAAGGAATTAAACCCATATTTTTCTCATTTGACTACGTACCTTCATGATGTCCAAACAACGCCAACAATGATATCATCTATCTCTTTCCTCCAGGGAGGAATTCAGGCCAGACCACAATACTCCTGCTTAGTCCTAGAGTGGACTCACACCAAAGCAAAGCCAGCAAACCTCACTCCCTGGTGGGAAAATGCATGTCATAGCATAGTCCACTTCATACTGTATCTCCTACAAATCCTGCCCTCTTCTTGAGAGCTGTTCAACACTATAAATTAAGAGTTAAGGCTTGAATCCTGCTAAGCCTGATCTCTGCAGGCAGATACCCAAGGCTGTTTTTCAGCAGGATGTGCTCACCAGTGAGGATGTGCCCATATAGATCCTATTTATCCATGAATACTCCTCCCAGGATACGTACAATATGTAGCATAACTGTGCTGCAGTCTTTGAAGTGGCCTCTGACCTAATTAACCAGATGATTTGCCTTTAACTTATTAAGTCCCCCAGCTTAGGAAGGAGGTCAAGTGTGCCTTTAACTAGCTGCCTGTGTGATGGTGCATCCACTGGGACGGGCACAGGTCCAAACTCTCCAGCACCATCAGCCTCCTTGCAGCCCCCTCCCCTCTGTGCTTTGTGTGAGGTTTCCCTTTAATCAGCAGCACAAAGCCCTCTGGCCCGAGCCTGCTCAGCCTGACACCACTGCAGGTAGAGATGGAGAAGACCAGGACTCCATTTGGGCTTAGTTCTGGTGCAGAATTTACACCAGCTTCCAGCATCACATTACCAATGAAATGGTGCCCTTGACCTCTCTCTTGTATCTCCCCATCCCTCTCCCACTTCCCTAAGGACCCAAATCCATTTCCAGTAGCTCCCAAGTGTCTTTCCTTCACCAAGACAGCAAGTGCTTACTGTACAGAAGTGTCCTGTGTACACTAGGAGCTTCCAAGAAATGCTTCACTAGGAAACAGCTATGAAGACTGAAGTGGTGCTCTGGGAGTAAGACAGAACAAAAAAAAACAAGGTCCTGGTGAGTTCTTCCCCTCAGTCTCTGTGTCCTGGTGACAATAGTTTCTGAAGACTCTTGGCTGCCAGAATCTACTTGCTAAGAAATCACCCTGAGATTCAGGAGCCGTGCAAAAGGTATTCTCTTGCTGATCTCCTACAGGTTCTTCCCGGAGCAAGGAAAGACAGTCCTTTGCCCAGATCCTCAGACATCTGCTGGCTGAAGAGGTGACAGAGGCTGAATTTTCACTCTGACAGTGGTGCGTGTGGTCCCAGCTCCAACTGTAGACTGCCACAGATGATGAGAGACTCAGCAGTCCTCTCCAATGCAAAATGCCATGAGACACCTGAAACTATTGGCAGAAGTGCTGAGCTGCCTCCAGCACTGGCTTTCACAGGGATCTCAAATTTTAAATGTAAATCAGTGTTTCTCAGTACCTTTTAATAAAGGTGGAGCTGCCACAGGCCCCTCTCTAGGGTGCTGCAAGGGAAGCCTGGGCCCCAGCTGGGACTCCATGTGCCAGGCTCAGAGCATGGTATTGTAGCAAGAAGGCACCCGTGTAGGCACCTATATAAAATAACTATTTTTGAAAAACATCTTTTTATTATAGTGTTGCTCTTTGGAGTCTGTGGCCATGAGGGTTTGAGGAAGGTCTGTAGATTGCTTGGGTGGCCTTGGGGGACAGTAGCAGCCATCATCTATTCTACACCCCAAGTTCTACAACTAGAAAACAAATTTATTCCTAGAGTATTTATGTCAGCTAACATGTATGGGGGGCACTGGGAGCCTTATGCAAGACAAGAGTATCCTTTACTCTAAAATCACATGAGCAGTCACATGGCCAGTTTACTCACTGATGTGTTTAACTTTGGGACACTACAAAACAGAGGAATAGGGGATTACAGGAACCTCTGCACTGTCACTGCTGCTTTTCAGTCTCCCTGAACAAACTGCACTAGTACCCTCACTGCCTGCAAGGACACTTCCAGGGATAACTCTTGCCAGCTAAAACATAAGACCCACAGGCACCATTTTAAGACAAAAGCAGGCTTGCTGCAGGAAAAGAAATAATTAGAAACACTGCACAATATGACAATAATAAAATGAACAATTCTGTGTTATAGAACATGCACATTGAATTCTATTTGATTAACAGTGTTATTTTTCAAAGTAAAGAAAGCTTATAAAGAACATGAACATATTTTGAAACTGCTGTAGACATGTTTAAAACTTCCAACTCAATTTTTGTTTTTTGCCGATGTCTTCCTAATTACATTGAGCCAAAATGTTGGGGAGATTCCTATTCCTTATTGGAACTGTTTTCCTTAAGGAAACTAGGGAGCATTACAGGTCTGGAAACGACTGAATGTTCAGCTTCTTTGGGATAACCTATTTTTATTCTAGGTTAGTGGCTGTTCATTGAAACAGATACAATAAAGAGATTTATTTTTCTCTGCTAAGAGTAATTGGGATATTTCTGGCCACTCTGAGATATGCACTGTTGCACAGATAGCGAGTGGAGAAGACAGAATAGCTACACCTAGAATCCTTAGGTGGTTCTGCTCCTCCACTTCTTTACAGCACAACCTTGGCACCCAAACAAGCGGATACAGGATTTCTGAAGACAGTGACAGAAATAACACTACAGGAGACAAAATTATACATACTCCAAGTATCAACAGTGGTTTCTAGCAGGAATTCTGTGCATGGGAAAAGGAAATAGATTTTGTGTATTAAAACAAGCATTGCTTTTGCAGAGCTGAGCAGTTATGGAAATCCACTTTTACTAAAATTATCTCTGAGCAGCAATACTTACACTAATTTTAACAGACCAATTACTTCATTACATAGAATGTGCCAAAATGCCAGGTCAAACCAAGGTAAATACCTCACATACACCTTGGAAATACATACTGCCCTGAATTGACAAAATATTTAAAAACTGTAATTCCCTGTCTCCATGATCTGTTTAACAAAACAGGATCAAAGTTTATCTTCAGTGATTGTATCATTTTCAGACAAATTTGTATCAGTCTCAGACTGGCTCTAGCAAAATTGTATGACTGGATTACACTTCAATTGCATTCTTTCTGTGCACCCCTAGAAATCAGATGGGAAACACTACAGTTTCAGTAAATGGTTTTCCTCCACAGAAACCTCTCCTGTTAAAGAGGCACCTATCATTGCAACCAGCTATGCCTTTGCTCCTCCACATCATAGACCAATCATAGAATCCCAGAATTATTTGGGTTGGACCTTACAGCCCATCTCATTCCACTCCCCTGCCATGGGCAGGGACACCTTCCCCTAGACCAGGTTGCTCCAAGCCCTGTCCAGCCTGACCTTGAACACTTCCAGGGGTGGGACAGCCACAGCTTCTCTGGGCAACCTGTGCCAGTGTTTTACCACCCGCATAGACAAGAATTTTTCCCCAACATCTAATCTCAATCTCCCTTCTTTTACTTTTCAGCATCTTACCAAAACATTAATATTCAGGCTAATTCCTACAGGTGATGCACTGATGTGTCAAAGAATCAAGGGATTCCTAACCAGAAGGACAAATCAAATTGCAATAAATCAGGAGCTCAAGCTAAATATCTCTGTGAAAGGCAGTGCAATACCAAAAGATTGAGCCAGCTAATTAGCAACACATCACAAGCGTGCATCTCAGCTGAGCTCCAGTAGACACTTAGTAACTTAAGGAGAGTTTTACTGCACTTCCATCCTTCAATTTATCTCAGTACATTGGTTAGAAAGGCCTCATTTACAGTCAGAAAGCAGTCTTCAGCTCTTTTGGCCAATTCTATGGCACTGGATATCAATTTTCCTTCTCTGATTGCACCTGGAAGCCTGGGCTCATCCAAGCTGACTTTAGTGACACAGGGCTCATGATCTCTGAGGTGATGACTACCACGTTGCTATGTTTAGCAAAACATAACACAAAACTCCAAGATGGGAAAGATTTTTTTATTTATTTTATTAAAATTGTAATTGAGATAATCTTTAAAAAGAGCCAATTTTCCATATGACTTCTAATTTTAGAATGCCTTTTTTATAGCATTAACCAAGATTTGGGAGCTATTTTCATATATTCAGAGGAACAGGGAAAGCTATTAGCTAAAACACTTTTTACTATTGAGACAACAATTGCAATAACATGAAAGCATGTCAGAAAGCATATACAAATCCTAGTGGAAAGAAAAGATAATACTTAGCAAAGGTGGGGTTTTTTCCCAAATTTGATCTTACTGTTTTGAGTACATTAGAGCACTAAGAACTCATAGTCTTTAGAATCATTAAATTTGCTGTTGCTGGGGACCTTTCTCACTGCAACTGCAAAGTACATAAAAGTACTGTAATTTCCCATGTACCCCCAACATAAGAAGGACATAGAGTTGGAAATGGGACTGGAGCACCTCCCCTATGGAGACAGGATGAGGAAGTTGTGGCTCTTCAGCTGGGAGAAGAGAAGGTTGTGTGGAGACATCGCAGGGCCTTCCAGTATCTGAAGCAGCTACGAGGAAGCTGGAGAGGGACTCTGCATCTGAAATTGTATTAACAGGTCAAGGGGGAATAGCTTTTAGCCAAAAGAGGGGAAATTTACATTAGATACACAGAGGAAAACCTTGGCTGTGAGGGTGGTGAGGCCCTGGCACAGGTTGCCCAGAGAAGCTGTGGCTGTCCCACCCCTGGAAGTGTTCAAGGTCAGGCTGGACAGGGCTTGGAGCAACCTGGTCTAGGGGAAGGTGTCCCTGCTCATGGCAGGGGGTGGAACTGGAGCTTTAAGGTATGTTCCAACACAAACCATTTGCTTTTTGATGTTTGATTCGATAAATAAGTTATAAAACTGTCATGCATCAGGATACCTGCAAAACTTTACTTTTGAACCATTTCAAATATGATATCTTTCTGCCTGATTGACAGAACTTCCATCAGTAAAAGCACTGTAGTTAGTGCTATCTCAAAATACTTCAAAAAACCTTGCAGAACGTGCAGATCAGCAGTACTATCACACAGCTTCCTCTGTCTTCAGACAATGCCACTCACTAGAATTGCAAAAACAATGGGAAAAAAATTCCTAAAATAAAAGGCACCTTTACAGAACACATTCCCAGAGGCACAGCTTTACTAAGAAATCCAATACTATGTAAAAATCAATTCACATTTTATTTTAAATTTCAATAAACTGTACAAAAATGTTTCATTCTCGCCAAAAATAACAGCAGTATTTTCAATCTTACTTCTAGACAAACAACAAACTCTTGTTTTAATCTTTCCAGAGTGAGTTTACAAATAAACATACTGTAAGATGCACAAGTTTGCGTCACAGTCGGGGCAAACAGATTTAAATGTTTGTGGAATAAATTTTAAGTTTTTTGTGTCTTTTAGGAATTTAAATACTCCTGCCATGCCTGTTAAGCCTAAAGAAAAAAAAGTTTTGTGTCTGACACAAAGGAATGTAAACAGTCATCAAGAAATTAAAGAGGTTGACTCTTCCAACAAAACCGTAAACGTACCCCTATATCACTGACATTCACTTCACATCGAGACCTGTCCACAGCTTGGGGATCATGCAATAGCTGAATCCACTCTCCAAAATGCCACTTAAATATACATCAAATACTTTCTTAAAAGTTTGGGGTTTTTAAAAAAATCCTAAGTAACAGAACTGAAATAGATTATAGTCTTTTTAATATTTTGAGTTTCTTTCTTATCCTAATTCATCAGTGAGTACGTAACAGCCCCATCAGATCTACAATCATAATGTACTTTTTCCACGATGCAATAAAGTAAACGAGCACCTAGTTAAGCCAATCAGATGTAGAAAGCACCTCTGCCAAGAGCATGTGCTTGTGTCAGGCTTGATTTTGTTTGCCAAACGCATTTAGTATGGACTAACATCACATAATTTAGGTCATTGACCACAGCTTGTTCAATCCAATGCCTAAAATGGAAACACAATTGCAGTGAATTTTTAAGATTTCACTGGTTTTTTTTTCCTCAGCCTTGAAACTTAATTAAGACAAGCTGTTTCAACAGACTGGTTAGAGCTTAAAAAGTTAGGCATCACCTGTTACTTCAGAATTGTTTGAAGGAATACAGTCTTGAAATTCCACTTTATCTGGGTAGAGTTTAATATAAGTGTCCACCATCAAATCTAAGTCATGTTTTATGTCAAAGTTTATGTTCAGCAAAGCAAGGTTGCTTGACCTTTGCTCTGTCAAGGTGTTTTTCAGGTATGCCTTTAAGCGCTTTCGCCCTATTCCGTATTTTTCATTCTCCACCTTCATCACCGGAAGTAAGCACAAGACTTTAAGCAATGCATAAACATTAGGGAAAAACTTTATGTCGGGCAAGTGAAGTGCTTCATAAATAGTAGCTGGAAGTTCAATATCTTTTCCTCTGTGCTTCCACTTGATTCTCCAACAGTGAAGCTCTGCAGAAAGTGTGTCTGGATTGGGCAAGTCATTTTTGAACATGTCAGCATGATGCTCCTCAGACGTATTGAATTTGAGCTGTCCCATGACTGAGGGCACTAACGATAAACATTTAAGAGCTTTTAAATGTTGTTCTGAGAAAATATCTTTTAATTCTTGAATAATATGCTCTATTGTCGGGACACTTAGGGTTTCTTTGTAGTAATTTTCTGATGTCACATCAGCGTCGAAGTTCCCCTGTTGTGCCCTGCGAAATTTTCCTGGGAGTTTAACTTGTACAGACAGTTTTGTAGCCAAATTTGTTGCTTCCTCAAACCAAAATTCATGGTAAACTTCAATATTCTCCATCACTTCATTCAGAGAGTGCAATACTGCTGTTAAGCTGCCAGCTGCAAAGAACACATCTGACGTTTGTCCCTGGAGATTTTTTCCAAATGCTCTTGTAAAAGACAGAACGTTTTTCATAATTACAATAGTGACAATGAAATCAAAATCTGTTAATGCACTTGAAAGTACAAATGCCCGACCAACAATGACGTTGTTCCACCTGACAGACAAGTCACTGCTCACAGCATCCAAGCACAGTACCAATGCTTGCAGGAGGTCCACTAAAACGTCAAAAATATCATGCCTGCCTGTCCACTGAGAACGGCAGATCTTCTTCAATTCATTACCCTTCTCCTCATTGTCCTGAAAAAGAGCAGAAATTGTGTTGTCCAGTTCTACTAGTAATTGTGGAGACTGATTAAAAAGACTGCAAACTTCTTCAATTGTTCCTAATGCAATGGAAACACCAACAACAGGAACAGATTTTGCCAGCCAAACATTTAAGGCACATGAGGAACACGGTGTATACACAGCTTGTGGATACTTTTCCAAGAGTCTTGTAGCCACAACTTTCATTTTAGAAGCAAACCCACTGGAGACAATGTAGGCTTGACCCCGACAGTACTCCATGTTTAGACCCCACTTTTCAGTAATAGTTGCATGGAACTTAACAGCTAAAATTTCAGGATCAGCCTCATATGGTAAAAACCCTATGAATTCTTCTCTTAGATTGTGAGAATCATCAACAAACCTCACCAACACTGGCAAATGTTCCTCTCCTGCTATGTCTACTACTTCATCAGTGACAATGGAAAAGAAGTGTGAGTCTCTTACTTCCCTCAGTGTCTCCTCTCTAACACAGTTTTCACAGATCTCAAGCATTTGTTTCTGCTGAGTTTTCGAACAATACTCAAGGTTGACAGCAGTCATCTCAAATCGTTTCCTCAGAACTTCATCGCCACTGTTTATTCTATATTCCAGTAGAGCCTGAAAGTTATCCGAAGTAAAAATACCTTCTGGAAGTGCATCAACATTATGGCCATCCAATGGAATATTTTGTTTACCCATTAGGATCAAAATTTCAAATAATGATTTAAGATAATCTTTGTTTTCTCTTTCTTCCAGTGTTACGGGGACAGCATCTTCCTCTTGTTCTTCCCCTCCTTCCTCTGAGACAGTATTTTGCTCATTGTTTTCATTAGATTCTTGAGTTGCCTGTTTTCGTTCAAAAGCTTCATCAACTACAAAATGAAAAATACTGTGTCAAAAATAAAACATAACATTTACTTACTCATTACCTTTAAGTTACCAGAGTCCAGAGGATAATGTTTCCAGTTTAAAAGTGAATGACTATTTTGGAAAAAATTTAGACTGGCTGGCTGAATCAAGAAGGAACTCAATTATCCGATATATATAAACTAATAGTTATGAGTCCTGCATTACCTTGACATCCTTAGCAAATAAAGTTATTATCTCAATTATTTTGACCACTTACTCTTTTCCTGCTTCAATGTTCTTATTTCATCTTCACTCTTAAAAAAACAAACAAAAATAACTTATATTGATGACAATGTCTAACACATGACCTTAAAATATTAATACATCAAGATCAGATACAAATACTGTAGATGAGACCAGTTAACATTTGCCAAAAAGGGCTCGAAATTCTAAGACCAGGAGGTTTCTTGAGGTAGTTTATTGCTGCCATGACATGTATCTAGTAACTACATGAGAACAGCTGTATTAGGAGGTTCTTCAACATGTATAATTATTAGTAATTATCCTTTAAATAGATTCTATTGCAATTTGATAATGTACTGTCAGTAGACAGAACTATCTTTACCTCCATTTTCAGTCAACAGATGCAACCAAACTCACAAAGAATTATTTAGAAATTGTCTGCAATTTTTCAAGTATAAACAGAGATTAGGAGTGGAATTCCTCTTAATTGTCAGTATACTTATAACTACAGAGACACTTTCTCCCTAAATGACACACAAGACACAATCCCACAAAAAAATTTCTCAATCTTGGTTTTATCCATGGATCATCTTTTCAGAACAGTAAGCTAAAACAAGCATGTCTGAATTGATTCATATTTCAGAAGTTAAACAGGTGAACCAAAGATCACAATCAATATGCTGCAAGAATTTTGGATTATCCTGCATCAGTTGTATTCAGTTGGCACTGTAGTATACTTGAAAAGAAAACTATACATTTGATTTGGATGAAAAAATCAGCTCTGGATCAACATATTTAATTTTCCAGATTATTTCTTAAAGACTTCCTTAGTAGATAAAATTTTTATCATGCATGTAACTTATAATCAAGAAAAAAGATACAGGAATAGGCAGCATAGAAAATACACTCAAGTGCTAAATATTATTATTTGACATTTTTGTGTAAAAGTTTCACATTAACTTACTTGCCCTTTTTTTCTTTTAATAATAAACCAGTAACTTTATATTAAAAACTTACCAGCTCTTTTATCCTTTTCCTATGTCTGCTGTGGGGATTGTTCAGGTGACTTGTAAGATCAAATATAGTCGGCACAGCATTATCCCGTAAAACCGTTCTGTATGGGCTCTGTAAGAAGACAGACATCTAGATAAGGGAATTCTTTGAGAAATTTCAGACACTGTGCCCTTTTTTTTCTCTCCTTCTTTTCTCCTTTAATTTACTATTCTAAAGTACTTTGACTTTCTGATGTTACCAAAGAGAAAGCTAAGCAACTCACATTTCAGGGATGTCAAAGAGAACAATGAAAATGAGAAGACAGATACTACAGAAAACTCCAACCCAAACTGCAAATGCTTTTTTTCCTCCCCATTATCTTCATATCAAAGACCCTGGAAGGAATAATTTTAATTTACAGCAATATTACGATTTTTTTTTAAAAATAAACATTCTGGATAAAAAGACATTCATGCATCAGAAAGGAAACATTTTGTTACTACTGTGTTTTGGGTTTTATGACTTATTTCACAATTCTAGAAACATTTCATTGTGAAAATGTTCAATTGCTTCCTTTTGTAGAACTATAAAGTCCACAAAACACTTCTGTGAAAGATCATATTGAAGGAAAATTTATCTGTGAAAAAACAAAAAGAAGAAAAGACTTCTAGATGATCATATAAATGCTCCCAGTTAAAAAAAATACTTTTAGTAAAATTTTATATTTGGATATACTGTAAACCTGTGTTATCTATACTGGCTAATTTCCACTAAGTACAAAATTGTAACTGATGGCATCTGTCATTAGATTGAAATACATTTCAAACAAACCGACTTTCATAGAGCTTCATTTCAGAGTCATAACTACTTCAAATTTTCATTTGTTTCTGGGATGCTGGCTAATTAGAGACCCCATCACATGTAATACCACCAGGACTTCAGAGTTTGACCTGTATATTTTAATTATCCTTCATAACTAAAAGATTGGTTTTGCCTATGTACCAGAGTGAAATTCAGCCTAGAAATTAAAACTTGATACAAAGTCCCAAGTCCACCCTTTCCTACTGTTATGCAAGCTGTTAAAATCATATTATCTTGTTGACAAAAAGAATTGAAAGCTATTACTTCATTAACAGAAAACAGTGCCTTGATTTTAGCTGGATAAAAATGTAACAGGAAATAAAAGCTGGACAGATGTAAAGCGTATTTAAATCTTGTGGCCACGACAAAGAGTAATTTAACCACATCACACCATGTACACACTTCAATAACAGGACATTAGTATGTTTAAATAATTAGAGATATGTAAACTTACACCCAATACACTTATATAATATTGTAACCTCTAGTGAAATAAAACAAACATGAGGAAAGCACTGCACTGAGGGCCACTGTTGAACAAACACCTTAAACCAGCAGGAGCACTGCTTTTTCTCTCTCCTCTGACTGTTCATTTTCATTTTCAATGGCTGTGAGCCTGTGTGGAGCCCCAAACGACAGTGATCCCAATTAATACTAAGAGATTCATTTTCCTGGGGACCAGTTACCCAGAAGCTCAAAGATTAAAAGGCAGCATTCTGATGAAAAATGTCAGTCACATTTTGCAAGACGCAGAAAACAAATGCTTGTTTTTACTTACACTTCTGCATATCATAGAAGTCTCAAAATGTTTAGCACACAATCTGTAATGCTTGTTGAGTTGATCTGGAGTTTTATCTTCTAAATCTGCCCTTCGACAGTTCTCTACCCATCTCTGACATCTGCATGTAAGGAGAAGAATTAGATAATCTTAGGATAAAACAAAATCCCTTAAAATTTCAAATCATACTCAAAACTGGAGCACAAGTGAGCCCAGACCTTGATGCAAGGCTCAGGAAAGTTCTTTACAACTTCCTTTTGAACATCCCATCGAATCTTTGTGAAAACTACTTTTTCTGCTTTTGCTCACCACTCAACATCACCCCGGAAAATTCAGGAATCTTTTCCCCTAATTTATATATTCTTGCCTTTGTCACACATACACACATGCAAACACACACAGAGCAGATTGTAGCACAGTTGCTCATGAAACCTAACTAATTATTTTAAAGAATTTGCTCTTAAAAAGAAAAATGAAAAAACAAAGAGATGTGCTTGTAGTCTAAAGTAATGAAGTTCTCAAAGCAGTTTTTAAGATAGCTGTCTTCTCCACCTCCCTTCAAAATACAGTATTCTTCTTATTTATTGTGGTCACTGTGGAGTTTAGAGTAGATTTATGAAAGTGAAATAATTACAATAGAAAAGCAACCATTCTACAGATAGTGCTTCCACACTCAAAGAAAGTTCTCCTTAGATATGTATTTTTACAATGTATTTACTTCTGCTTTGGATTAGTTCTCCAAGGTATAACACAAAGATAAACAAATATCTCCCTTACTGATAGGACTCCATTTAGGTATGCAAGAGACTGTTTCCTCCGGTGAGTAAACCACTTGCAGTAATTGATGTAAATGCAGAAGTCAGCTTAGACTTCCCCTAATGGGGTATATGCCATCCCTCTCTGAGCAAGGAAGTTACTTGTTCTGTTGCTAGAAGTTAGGAGAAAGCAATTTTACTATTATTTTTGACTGCAAACATGAAATTATTGTTTATAGCAGTATGGAGGGAGAAGAACAACTACTGATTACTCAACAATAAAGGAACAAAGGCTGTCTTGTCAGATGTTTTGGTAGGCAGCCCAAATGAGGAAATCACAGGTCTGAGTGGATTTACCTCTACTTTAGCTCAGTAAAGGGCAACTGTGCAGATGAAAGAAGGATCTTGGATTCTGATCTCTGCTGGCTGGACCGTTTGTGAATCTCAATTTTTTGCTCATGCAAAATATCAAAATAACAGTGGCAGCAAATGCCGTAAGTCAGGAATAATTTCTAATATTGCTCTTGGAGATCCATACAGAGTATCTTGAGTAACTACTTAAAATAAGGAAAGAAAAAAAGTGTTTTAAAAAACCAGGTTTTTTGGCACAATCTTGCACTCTTCTCTGGGCAGTGCAATCACCCCAAAAAGAGAGCAGGGGAGCTTTCTTCACTTAATCCAATTACATAAACACGCTTTTAAAGTGGAAGACTGGCAGCATGTAAATTATATTGACTCTGGCTCTCAAGACTTTCTCAGGGGGTGTCGACTACTAAACAACTCATTAAATGTGATCACAAAGGCTGATCAGCCTCCTCGATAGTTAGTGGGCAGGGTTTCAGTCCAGAGAAAGAGCCTGACCCACGGTCTTACCTGCTTCTCTCAGTGATTCAGGGAAGCTGACAAACACCGCCAGAGAGCAAAGCCAGAGCTCCTCACATTACATTAACTCCTCTGAATCACCTCCTGGCAACCACGGGGGGACAAACTGGTGGCAGCAATGGTGCATTTAGAACTGGCACACAGTTGTCAAGGACAGACAAACATCAGCCCGAATTCCTTGTCCTCCAATGTTGATGCCAACCAGAGAAGCTAAGTAGGTACTAGTAATAGTCAAGGATCAGATCAATGAGTGACTGCAAAAGATACCACCAGCTCTTCAGATGGGGCTTACTCAAAAATGAGTCTCACGAAGATTTCATTAACCACCAAATACTCCTTTCCCTTACCATTTTGTGAATTCAGATTTAGTTGTAGCTATGTGGATGGATTGTCAGCGTGTCAGTTCGAAGTACCATGCCAAGAGCTGGTTCTTCAGCAGGTGCACATCAGGTGAAACACTTTTTTGTACAAATGTGAGATTTTCTGTGGCCTAGTACTTGCTTATAATTGTGGTAATTTTCTGTATGGTTTTAAAGCATAATTATTAATGCATATTTTAGACGTGTACATTTATATAGGTAAGAGAACGGTAAATTACTTTCTCTAGAATAAAGGAAACTGTTGTTGTCTCATGAAGATTTGTTAAGTGTTATTCATAAATGGCAAGCATCACCTGTGACCCAGGTTAGCAGCACAATCACAGCAGCAGGAAAACTTTTTACTTTTCAGAACAATGTTATTTATATTAACTTGGAGAACACAGTTTAATTTTCATCCAGCACAAAGATATGCAAAGGGTCCTGTCTGAGCAGGGAACTGGGGTTTTGTTGCTCAGACTTTATATTGCCTCTTCAACAAAAAGAAAAGGAAAAAAACTTCAGGTAATTTTTAAAATAAGTAGATATAAGAAAATGCTTTAAAGTTCTTTGGTCTTCAGGAGATAGAGAGTAAGGGCCATTAAACACGCAGAAAATTTTGACACCTACTACCGTGCAATAAGGTATAAAATTACCATGTGAATTGATACTTGTACAATATGTAGATGATTTGTTACTTGGCAGCAAGGCATATGAAGATAGAAAGATACTATTTATCTATGCACTGCTTTAGCAGGAAAAGGCCACTGTGCATCTCTTTCTGCAGCTTCAGCCATGTTGTCAGGAAGTAAAATACTTAGGATTTATATTAACAAAAGGACAAAGATTAGTAGACCCAGAAAAGGTCCAGGCTATGGTAACCAGGCTGTGGTTACTCAACCAGTAACAAAAAAAACAGTTGTGAGGATTTCTTAGAGGTAGGAATATATGGCAGACTCTGGATATACCAGGGGTAAAGCAGTTCAGTAAATCATTGGCAGAGGATACAGTTAAGGAAATTTCCCTGTCGGACCACCCAGGAGCCACTCTGGCAGTCACACTCACATCACCTGAGCTGGGACCGAGGCCCCTTGGCAGCTCCACGCTCCACTTTCACACAGTCAGACCGGGTTTCCCCAGCGGCTCGACCCCTGGTTTCCCACAGCACAGTCTCAGTCATATCAGTCCTTAAAATAATTTAATCACAGCGCAGTAACAAAACGGCAGCTGGAGATGGCGCCTCCAAGGAGGGACCCCAAACAAGTCTAAGTCCTCTCACCAATCTAAGTGCGGGAAAGTTTGGTGTCGTCAGCTCCTGCTGTGTCTCAGAGCACCGATTCACGTGGCTGTGCCACAGGTCCCTGTGCCCTTTTGTTGAGCAAAGGGTCGCGGCTGCCTCGTGCCTCCAGCTGTTGCCTCCAGAGCTCCATCTGCAGCTGGCACTGCAGCTGCCCCTCAGCTGCCTGCTCTGAATGGATTCCTTAACACCACCAAGACAGAGGATGTGGAGCCTGCGCAGTGGGATCCAGAAACAGAAAAGGCTTTCCAAGCTGTTAAAAGGAGCTTTAGCTTTTGCACTGGCATTGGGATTGCCAGATTACTCCAAGGCCTTTTGAACTATTTCTGCATGAGAAGACAGGCTTATGGAGCTTGTGAAGTCCTTGCTCAAAACCTGCACCCCCATCACTGCCCTGAGTCTTAATACTCAACTCAACTGAATGCTGTAGCAGCAGGGAATAATTATGTTAAAAACAATAGCAGCAACAGCAATTACCATGAAAAGGAGCAGACTTAGGTCTGAGTCACCCAACAACCGTGTGCACATTAAGTGGACATGATTCTTAAACATGCTTCACAAGCATCATCCCCACAAAGAGCATATAGTTGTGAATAAATTATTTTAAATACACATATTATTTTGAGATATATTTTCTTTTAATCCAGCAACTTTATTTCCTGTTTCCTTCAATAGTGAGCTGTATCATGATTTGCTCAGGTAGTGTTTGACTCCAGCCACCTACAGGGAGATATGCATGATCAATCTCTACAGAACTTGGATCTAATCCCATTCTCCAATGGATCTTCTTAAATGAATGGAAAACAACACACAGCCTACACAGGGATGAGAAAGTTTGAGACACTTGAAGCAGAACTTCTACAACCCTTGGTGAATGTCCAAGGGGCTGAATTAACCTGCATTAGGAAGAGCAGCCTGGTGGTGATGTAATTAATGAGTGACTATACTAATTCTAAATATACTAATTCTTGCTTTTGGAGAGTGGTTCAGGGGTCTGTGCTATGGAAAGAACCAGAGTTCTTTACCTCAGCAGAAAATAATGTATCTAATGGAACGGAAATACAAGTGGTGCTGGAAGCTACCAAGCTTACAGGAGAAATTGCTTTAGTACACTGTTCAGCTCATACCAAAGGCTCCTGTGAAACAAAGAAATAATAAAACTGCTCCAACTTGTAGACAGGTAGATTTAAAATGGCCTGGAGTTTAGGAGTAGTGCTATGGGATAGCAAGATATTGGAAATAACTCTCACCAGCCTCTAGAGTGGTCATCAATAGGAACAGTGTTTGGCAGAGCATTATACCCCTGACCAGCCTCTTAGAAAATAAATGGTTGGAGACCACTTCGCACAAAGTAATAAATGATATATAAAATAAAATACAGCTACATAACATACAACCTGGAGAGGAAGGATTAATTCAGGTATTTTCAGGAAAATCCAAATTGGAACTTAAATAGGAGGGACCATATACTGCCATATACTATTTGCTGTAAGTTTTAGGTAAGGAAACTGGACACACCACTCTCACATCAAACAAGTAGTGGATGGTCAACCAGTTGATTGTGATTTTATATTGGTAATCATTTACATATTTGTGCACAGGAATCTATAATGTTGTACTCTACCCTGGTAATCCTGTTAGCTTTGTTATATTTGTTACTCGGAATAATGCTGTACATAAGGGCAGCAGTCACAGAATGGGTGCATAGACTGTAAGGATATAAAAGCCCAGGGATTTCTTGGTTCAGGGTCCATCCCCAGAGGCATCAGCTTGAGCTGTTATTACGTTATGATTTAAGTGCTGAAAGGAACCAGACGTCTGAGACTCTGCTACAAAAATCCCAGGGTCGAGGCTGAAAGGAAAACTTGTCTGCCACCATTGCTGTGGGCATGTCCAGGGACTCAAACAGCACTCTTTGCTTCACTGGAGCCACCTGCTCTGGAGGAACTTCAGTCACAGCAATTAAAGTCTCGGATCACACAAATGTGACTCCCACAGTGGCTCCTGAATGGGCAGGAAAGTTTCCTTGATACCGCTTAGGCATTGCTCATTAGCTTTTTAGGGTTTCTTCAGTCACAAACTTTACATTTTCAGAGATCTGCTGACATCTCATGGAAGTTGAAATGGCATTTTACTGAGGTGCAGCTAGAGTATATGTTACCTCAGTACTGGTCAACTGCAATAGAACAGCATCTCTTTGCTTAAGAAGTATTTTGTTCTAAACACTCATACCTCAGCTGTAACTCAAGCCACCATGACGAACAGAGCCACAATCACAGATGAGAATTAAGCAAACTTATCTTGTTGTGAGGATCACTGCCTAGATTGCATAAAAATAAAAAATACACAACCTTATGGAGGTAACACTAGTTTGATTTGAAAAGACAACACATCACCCATTAAATGCTGGCGGTTCCTTTCCTGATCTCTGAACCCTTTTCTTCTCAAGTAGCCACAATGAAAAAAGGTAGTGTTAAATAACAGGTTAGCTCTCACTGACTTCCTAATACCTGAAAGATCAGACTTGGAATGTCTAACTGGAACTGCTTAGCATTAAACTGGGAAAACATTAAAGGCAATTACCCAGCTATTATGGAAACACTGAAAACAGTAAGGTAGTAGAAACAATTTATTCGGGACTATCCATTTACTAACAAAGATTTTTTAAATTAAAATTTATTTTAAGATGTATTCTAACAACTTTATTTTCAACTTTCCCACTGTAAGCTGCCAAATGCAAATAACATTTTGGCACAAAGTACTTTGCCCACCATCCCAGTCTGAACTATAAAAGTGAGAGCAAGCAGTACAAGGAACCCATTGTCATTTCCACCTGCAGAGTGCTGTAGAACAACCCACATGTTAAACCAACACCCTCAAGTCTGTAAAACCAAAAGGATGTACTGATTTATCAGTCTCTAAATGCAGTTGGTAAAACAGAATATATGGCCAACTTTGGACAGAAAGTTGTAAGATATTAAGCGGGGGAACCTCTAAAGAACTTAGAACATCATCTTTGTCACTGACTGTTTTTAAGAGCACAAAGATGCTCACAGTTTATGATAGTTTCTCCTTCCTCTGGACAGAGGATCCTGCCCCCCTACTATGGTCTTGTGACACCCCATCTGAAATAGTGTGTACAGTATGCCCCAATATAAAGAAAGACATGGAAATGTTGGACCAAGTCCAGAGGAGAGCACAAACTTGGTAAGATGGCTGGAGCACCTCCCGTACGGAGACAGGTCGAGAAAGTTGTGGATGTTCAGCCTGGAGAAGAGAAGGTTGTGCGGAGACCTCACAGCACTTTCCAGTGTCTGAAGGGGCCTTACAGGGAAGCCAGAGAGGGACTCTACATCAGGAACTGTAGCAATAGGGCAAGGGGGAATGGCTTCAAACTGTAAGAGGGGAAATTTAGGTTAGCTATAGGGAGGAAATTTTTTACAATGATGGTTTGGAGGCCCTGGCACAGGTTGCCCAGAGAAGCTGAAGCTGCCCCATTCCTGGACATGTTCCAAGGCCAGGCTGGATGAGGCTGGGAACAAGGCAGTCTAATAGAAGGTATACCTGCCCATGGCTTGGAATGAGATGAGCTTTCAGGGTCCTTCCAACCTAAACCATCCTAGAGTTTATAAAATACGGTTTTAAAAAAGTAAATCTTTAATAGGTAATCATTTAATCGTACACGTTTTACTACATCTCCACACTGCTACCATGGAAAACACTCATTCAAAATGTCTTTCCACAGAAAAATTACAAACTGAAGAGGGTATTTTCTTCATACAATAAACTGTCACCTATTGACCAATTCTGCACAACTTGATGTGACTCACATTTTACAGCATGGACCTCTAACAAATTGAGACTGAAGCTGAGACAGCACCGAATTTCTTCAATTCCACACAAACTGCAGACATCCCTTTGTGTGAGATCCTGGGGGTCTCACAGGACAGAAGGTAGAGACAACAGTAGGAGCAAATCATACAAAGGAAAGAATAAGAGTAGGTAAGCAACCACTTTGATTTCAGTTCTTATTAAAAGTGAAAGCATATGGAATATGGATTGTACTACAATACCTTACATGTACTAGGCATCAAGAAGAGGTCTGGATAGCCAAGCTTTATGGCAAGGCATTGCATTCATCCAAGAGAACTTCATAACATATCCAAAATCACAGCTTTAGAGAGCAGCTACTACCTGTACAAGCTTTTTGTATCTTCACTTGAAATCGTTTGGAGGGTCTGTTTCCTTAGAAAATACTACATATGCGTAATTCCCATGGGGTTTTGATTTTTCCAAAATTCAGGTCAAGCAGCTTCAAGGAAGGAAGCGAGCAAATACGTATAAATCATAAAAAAAAAAAAACAGCCTTAACTACCTACTCTTAGAAAAGAGATAACTGGTACTGCTCTATGCCTATGCACCTTTCAAAATTGTGAGTATCATGCTAAATCAAGTGATTTTAAGAGTGTTATCTCGATTTAAGGGTGACTTTTTACATGGGGGTTTCTATGTCTAAGTACATGGTTTATTTTTCATAGTATTTTCCACTGTCTCTCACTCACACGCTTTTTGCCCTGCCAGTACACCAGCCCTGCTTTTCACCCATTTCTCCCATCACTTCTGCTATTGCTCATGATGCTCTGCCACCACCCCAGCAACCCTGTGACAGTTCCTGCCTGTCGCAGCAGTGTCCCGTTTGCTACGCACACACCTCATCGTCCAGCACCACACCGCCTAATACACGGAGCACGACTGACAGACCTTCACTGCTTGAGCCAGCGCAGAGCTCCCCTACCTCAGCCCACGGCTCCGGCACTCCTCCAGCTGCCCCACACCTCTGACAGCCACGCATCCCATCGCACCGCCTCACACACAGCTACCACGCATCCCATCGCACCGCCTCACACACAGCTACCACGCATCCCATCGCACCGCCTCACACACAGCTACCACGCATCCCATCGCACCGCCTCACACACAGCTACCACGCATCCCATCGCACCGCCTCACACACAGCTACCACGCATCCCATCGCACCGCCTCACACACAGCTACCACGCATCCCATCGCACCGCCTCACACACAGCTACCACGCATCCCATCGCACCGCCTCACACACAGCTACCACGCATCCCATCGCACCGCCTCACACACAGCTACCACGCATCCCATCGCACCGCCTCACACACAGCTACCACGCATCCCATCGCACCGCCTCACACACAGCTACCACGCATCCCATCGCACCGCCTCACACACAGCTACCACGCATCCCATCGCACCGCCTCACACACAGCTACCACGCATCCCATCGCACCGCCTCACACACAGCTACCACGCATCCCATCGCACCGCCTCACACACAGCTACCACGCATCCCATCGCACCGCCTCACACACAGCTACCACGCATCCCATCGCACCGCCTCACACACAGCTACCACGCATCCCATCGCACCGCCTCACACACAGCTACCACGCATCCCATCGCACCGCCTCACACACAGCTACCACGCATCCCATCGCACCGCCTCACACACAGCTACCACGCATCCCATCGCACCGCCTCACACACAGCTACCACGCATCCCATCGCACCGCCTCACACACAGCTACCACGCATCCCATCGCACCGCCTCACACACAGCTACCACGCATCCCATCGCACCGCCTCACACACAGCTACCACGCATCCCATCGCACCGCCTCACACACAGCTACCACGCATCCCATCGCACCGCCTCACACACNGTTAATGTGCATTTGTGTTACCCCGTGCCTGTGTTAATGTGCATTTGTGTTACCCCGTGCCTGTGTTAATGTGCACTTGTGTTACCCCGTGCCCGTGTTAGTGTGCATTTGTGTCACGCCGTGCATGCGGTGCCCCGTGCCCGTGTGTGACGCCGTACCTGTGTGCACATGTTACGCCGTGCATGTGTTACACCGCGGCCACTCCAAAACCCAGGGCAGGAGGGAGGTCATAACATTTTTTGACATCATAACAGACAAGCACTTTTCTAACCTCCCCGGCTCTTCCTTCTCCGCTCCGACTTATTCATGTCAGCCCGCTCTTCCAGCTCTCTCCTGCCACGTTATCCCTTTTCCTTCATTCATGTATTTGGAACTCTAGGTAGTTTTCTCGTCTAACCCCCAGTCTCCAAGCACGGTACCTGCAGTTCCCCCATGAACTCCACAACTGGTTTCCCTCTCTGCTTACAGCTCCTGCCACAGCTCTCCAGCCAGCCTCATTCTCGCAGTTCTGACCGATTGTGGCTACGTTTCCCTTAGTTTCCTCCCTGAGGAAACTCACGGAGGGGTGACTGGAGCAGGGCGGGGCTGGCGTGCCTTCCCCTGGGCTGCTCCCCATCTGTATATGTGCTACACTGTGTCTACTTTAAAACCAGGCATAGGGTGGACCTCGAGGTCGTAACATTGTTCTCTTGTCTTATTTTCTTTTGCTTGGCTCTAGGAGGATGTTGTTACTCTGCAGCCTGGTGGATAATCACACACAGAATCAGGAATCGATTCGGTTGGAAAAGACCTCTGCGATCCTTGAGTCCCGCCTATGACAGCTCGTAACCTTGTCAACTAGACCAGAGCAGCAATCCAGGCTTTCCTTGAACATCTCCAGGGACGGTGACTCTACCACCTCCCTGGGCAGACCTTTCCAATATCTAATCACCCTTTCTGTGAAAAAAATTCCTCCTGATGTCCAGCGTAAACCTTCCCTGGCACAGTTTAAGACCGTGTCTTCTCATTCTGTCGCTGGTTGCCTGGGAGAAGAGGCCAATCCCCACCTGGCTAAAACCTCTTTTCAGGTAGTTGAAGAGATAATGGTAAAAGCCACAAGCTTTTAAGTAATGAAATAATTAGATAGAGGTTGTGCCTGGTCAGAAGCCATGATTAGGTAAAAATAAAATAAAACTTATAAAAAAAACCAGGCTACAGAAAACTGGATGGTACGAAGTAGGTAAGGGCTCCCTCACCAAATATGTCCTGTTTAAAAGTAGGTAGAGCAGCTGTGAAATTATAAATGCTGATGGCAAGTGATGATTGTTTCAGGTGTAATACTGCTGTAGTTTTAAGAATTCAGTTGTGATACATCCTTTACATATCTTCACATAAAAGTCCTCCTGTCCTGGAGATGTGTTGGGCTTTAGAAAGGATAATCCAAAAACACAAAATAGTCAAAAGTATAAGTTTTCAAAAGAGTGCATAAAGGAAGATTAACAAAAACCCCCTACTCATTTGATTCCTTTTGAGCTTCAAATATTTTAAGCTTTCTGTGTTTAGTATGAGCAGGGTTAAAGCTGTCTTGTACATGAGGAAGTCTTGTCATCAAGTGCTCTTGACCTGTTAAAATAACATCAGTTCATTTGGTGTTAATTATTTGCCTGAATTCTAACTTGGATATGCAGTTGAAGTAGTTTTGAGTAATCATTTAAGCTAATGCTCAAGTAACTGTAGCTGCACCCCATTGGTTTGACTTTACTGGGCAGTGACCAACATTCATGGACAGGGAACTGTATAAATGAGTTAATCAGATAAGTAATCTTTTTAAAAATAAACTCATGTAGGTTAGATTTTGTCCCGCTAGTTGCCATCTGATCTGTGGTGCAGATTGCATAAATGTTCATGCTGATACAAAGGAACACAAAAAAGAGCAGGATCATTTTCAATTGTAGTAATAGTATAGGAGCATGATTGCATAATGTTAGAGTGAATTTTCAAACATTTAAAATCTGTTTCAGTAGGAAAAAATTACTTCTTCTCACATAACTAATAAGAAAATGGTATCTTCTGCCCAATATTGAAAGACCTTTTCTCCTCCAAATTGCTTCACCAAACAAAAGTACTTTCATGCTAAACTCCTTTTTGGGGCTCTGAGCAAGCCAGACCAGAATGTTATCATGGCAGTATTAAAATGAGAGTAGCCATTGCACATATTTCTGAGCTGCCACTTCTGACCAAAGTCTCAGTTGATACTGGTTGTATCATTTGAAGCACTATACAAGTAGGTTATGGCTGTTACCTTCCAAATGTGTGTATATTTGCATAGGAGCTTTCCTAATGAAATGAAGGCAAGGACTTGTTACAAAGTGGACTTACTGAGGTCTGCTGGTTGGTGATTTTTATGTGGAGACTAATTCTTGAATGCTTACTGTGTAATGGAAAGAAAGTGGACTTAATAGCTTTCAAAACCCAGTAGTAATACTAGAAGCATTTTATTTAAAAATAAAAATTCGTTTACATTACTACTTAGTTGGAAATTTCAAAAGTTATCCTCTGTTGTGGAGTGCAGAAATCCGTGAAACCATTTTTCCTGCACAGTAGCCTCTGAAGTGTGCATAAATAATTTGTATGCTGGTAATTTTGTGTTTTAAATAATCTTGATTATTTAAGTCTTATTCACAGTATGTTTCCAAGTATGTCTATTGAACAGGGATTATGTACTGTATTAGTGTTGAACATATAATCTGTATTCTGATAAATTATTCTTAAAGGAATTTTGTGTGTTTGTGTGTATATTTTTAGTTGCTTTTTTCCCCGTTGTGTCTTCAAAGGTTAGCTGTATCTTAAATACAGAATTTTCTTTCACATAATAGTGGGTATAAAATAACCTTTTCTGTGTGCTTCTGGAAATGGACTGTATGTCCATTTCCCAAAGGTGAAAGTCGGTATGCCTTAATTTTTTGAGAGTACTGTTGAAGTGTGATGGTGTACTTCTGCAGGTTTCCTGCTATGAAAAATTTATTTGCAAGAGAATATTTAAAGTCTGATGCTTCCATGATTCTTTACTACTACATTTCTCTTGGAAGCCTTACAGCCCTGTTGTTGGGATAACCTGAGTGTAGGACCTAAGTGAACATCAGGTTAATCCCACAGAGCTAGTTTTGTAGATTTGTATCCAGAAGTATTTATTCACAGTAACTGTAATAGATACTTCTGTCCAGCGTTTGCCTGCAGTTCTGGAGAACTGGGAGGCAAAGGTGGGGAATAACCAAGTCTTGCATGGGGTGTGTGTCAGACCTCTGGGGACAGGTGAGTGCAGGTTGAGTAAGCAATACCAGTGACCAAAACACAACCTAACTCCCACCCTAAGTTACAGTAAGGCAGCATCCCAGCTCCTCCCTTGAGGTTAGCTTTTTGCAAATAAAAATTAACAATGTCTGTGATAATATTAAAAGGTTATCATACCAAATTCCCATTGCATTTTCCCTGTTTCACTGGGATCTTTTTTCTTTTTATGGTTCTGATTCAAAGAATGATGATTTTCATAGGTGTTCTATCAGATCTTCAATATGAGGAAACCCAGAGGGCCACTGTCTTTACAGCACTGGACTTTGATGTGAGCATCTGCCCCAAAACGATGGTTTTGTGCACAGGCTGTCTGTATTCTTATCTGCTCTTCTTACCCTTTACTCAGTTGTGTATTCTGGCCTACAGCGGCTTTCCTGCTGCAGAGGAAAGCACCCGTCTAAATTCCAAGCAGCTGCTCTTAGTTCGGGCTTCCACCTGAGCTGCTGCAGTTTCTTCTCTCCAGCCAGCCCGAGATCCCAGCCTCCCCACCCCGTGCTATGCTGCAGGCACAGTTACACCACCATGAAGGACTTAGGAGTCAGAGCCTGAGTCATCTTCTCTTTTCCCTATTTGCTTGCCCTGGCTCAGGGTTGTCTTTATTTGTCTGCACAAGCCTTGCTAATCCCCAGTGCTAACATCAACCTCTTAAAGCACGCGAACTTTGCCCAAAGTTGCACTGAAAGCTGCAGTCACAATAATGCTAGTTTCTAGTTTGCAAATGCAGCACCATCTTGCTTTTCTTTTCCATGGCTGTTGTCACCCTACAACAATACTGTAAGTTTAAACTTTCATTTGCAAGGTGTTCCAGGATCAATATAACTTCTAATACTTACATTAGGATTATACAATCTTTAATATTTAGTTCCTTCCTCAGCGTTTATAGCATACCCAGCCTTGTAAAAATAATAAGTCAAAATCAGGAGCAAGTAATTTGTTGGTGAGTTCATTTGAACTTTAAAGCAATAGACAGTCTGTTGATGGGTTAAAAGTGCAACTTGAAAGAGAAAATGCAAGCTCCCCTAAAATACAATGCAAATCGGGTCCCAGTGTGAGTTAATTCTGCTAATTGCTGATCTGGGATATGTTCTTTGAATGGCAGAAGCTTGACAGAGATACCCAGCGTTTGTTTAACACATATGTGGCCATAGAGAAGTACTCAAGTGGCTCAGTGGAGCAATAGCTTCAACACTTTGCCTTATTCATTAGCTTCCTATTCTGAGAAGTGGCTTTGCTTTCTTCCCAGCAAGTTGATATGTTCTTTGTCAATACAGCAAGCCACAAAGAGGATGAGAGTTTGCATCTACTTCCCAAGATTGCAGAGGGTACCAGCTTTAACTCCTTCTTTGATATGCCGCAGAATGACACAAGTGATTGTTTTCATTATCTGAAGTTACATAGTCAAGGTTTTGCCTCAGTGTAGCAAAATGTTTAAATAGGTGCTCAACTCGATACACAGTGGCATTTTGATACATTTTTAATGCTTGCTGAATTTAGATACTTTCAGCTCGGAAGCTGTTGGGATTTGTAAACCAAAAGCATTTGTTGAATAGAATATGTATTACTTACAATGGGGGAGGGGGAATTGAGCTATTGACTGGCAACACAAAGCTATCTTTAGTGAAAGTAGTGGAAATATCTTTGCGAATTTAAATACAAATAGTCCTGGGTGACAATCTGTCTGACAAGGCTGTGTATAAAAAGCTTCTCTGCAAGCTGCCAGCATCTAGACGTTGTTGAGGCTTCTGCTTTTCTCTTAGCCAGGACGAAAAATGTGATGGAAAATTGTTTGAGGAGGAAGAGAGTTTTTAGCAGGGCATGGAGGGCAGAAGAATGACATTAAAATAGAGATGCTCATGTCAGGAAAATGTATTGAGTCACTGAATAACCTATTAGGAGAAGGGGAAACTCCATTGGTTAGGCCACTTGGAAACAAAAAAAGGCCAAGAAATAATTTAACTTCTGTTAGAATCGCAGCTATTCCTCTCCTAAGCAAGACATGGAAGATACTTTAAACTATCCTTAAATTCCCTAAAATTTGAAATTCTCTACATTCCTCTTAGAATCCAAAGCATAGTGGATTTCTTACTTCTTTCTCAATTTCTGACAGACTGAAACAAATACATTTTTTCCCTTGATTTTCCAATTATAGTTTTAAAATTATCAGCGTAAGTCTCTTGGAAGCTGGAAATTCACCATTTACCACATAAAAGCAGCAGCTGCAGTAGCTGTGCCTGGTTCCCATACAGTACCAAGCTGAAGCGCCTCTCTTCTACCCATGAAAGGCTGTTCAGAAGAAAAAGGGTTATTGCAGAGCCTGTATCAATCAACGTGTAGTGATCCAAGGGGAGATGCAATTAATAACCTGCGAGAACTACAGTGAGGCTGCTCCACTCATTTCCTATGAGCTCCCAAAGAGCTGAGAAGCACAGCTTTGTCCTAGGGACTCAGGCTGCATACAAATCACTGCCCTGGGAAAATCACAGCTTTTCCTTGGGCCATCTCGCTGCTGAGACTCCCAAGCTTACTTCCTTCTCTCTTCCATTGTCTTTGAGTATAAATATAAGTGTGGTGAGACACAGACTGCTGTTAGCACCCAGAAAGTGTGGTTAATTAGGCCAGTGTGTGTTATTTATGAGATTCATATTACTTAAGCCAGTGGGGAATCTGAAATTGTTGGGTTGCAGAGAACATAACAGAAAGTAGTTGTGATTGATGGTCATTTCTTTCCCTTTCTGGGAGGAGGAAGAGATTTTGTTTAAATGCATATAATTGAGCAAATTCTTAAAAAGAATACTCAGCAGTATGCTTTTATAAAATTAATCATGGAATCCCAGAGTGGTTTTGGTTGGAAAGGACCTAAAAGATCTTCTGGTTCCAGCCCCCTCCCATAGGCCGGGAGACCTTCCACTAGACCAGGTTGCTACAAGCCTCATCCAACCTGACCTTAAACACTTCTGGGGATGGGGCAGCCACAGCTTTTCTGGGCAGCCTCTGCCAGGGCCTCACCACCCTACATATAATGTCCAACTTTTATGTACCATTGCCTGTTGTTAGTTTTTAAAATGCATTATAAAAGTGGGAAATTAAGGCACAAGATTGGTTACAACAACTTGCCCAGTGTTGCTCATCAGGTCACCATCAGATTTGATCATTTGAGTTCTTAGCTCCCCTTGACCAACAAAACAAATTAAGTTCACCTTGTGGGTTTTTTACACTGTTGAGCTTTGCTTCCTTACGAAAGATGATGAAATGCTGCTGTCAACAAGTTTGTCTCATTTTACGTGCTCTGTAATTTTGGGCTTCCTTAAATGATGACTCAGAGAGAGAGGATGTATTAGTATCTGAGGCACCTAAGGCTAGAAAAAAATGCTGGCATTTTCATACTGCATTTTCTTCCTTTACCTACAACGACTTCATTTATTTTATATGAGTTTACTGAGAGAATGTGGGACATTTAGCCATGTTTCTGTATCAGTGAAGTATTAAGTAAACCTAAACCATATTGTCTTTTTTTCTTCTAATTTTTTTAGTCTATAGCTGGAACACGTGATATTTTGGTCTTCAGACAAAAAAAACCGCTGTCAAGTTTCAGTCTCCTGGATCAGGCTAGCAGATTGGAGCTGGCTGCATGCAGTCATTCTGAATCCAGACAGCCCTGGTTCAGTTTTACAGAAAGACCTGTGCTATTCTTGGACAGGTTAAGGCTGTACAGCAGCGCAGTGATTTTTATTTGATGTGGGATTTGACTAAAGAAGACCCTCCTGACCAGACCCTGCTGGGCTTGGGGGTAGTTCTGCTGCATCTGCTAGGACAGCCTTGGTTATTGATCCAAGCTGATCAACCACTGGAGAGCTCTGGCCTTTTCATGCTTTTCAGGACTCATTATTTATGTGCTTTGGGCATTTTTTGACTTTGTCCGTGCTATTTCAGCCCTCCTGTTTTTCTGGGTAATGGAGAATTGATTGTAGGCTAGTCTGAAGTAAATGGTAACATCATGGCTTTAACTACAAGGAAAATTTGGCTTTTGGACTTTCTGAACCTCTCATACATCTCCAAGTCTGGGTCTTCATCCTTAATAAAAATAAATATTCTTGGAAATCATCTTAGGACATCTGTAGAAATGCAGCAATCACAGCTTCAGACACTTCATACATACATAATTGACTCATTTTTTATATTTCTTTCCTGTTCCGTGTGCCAAATGAAATGCAGCAAATACCATTTTCCTAAATACGTACATATGGACATATGTGAGTGTCAGTGTGTGTCTGTCCACCTTACCCATAGTAACTTTTGATTCTGTTGGCTACTTTCATCCATGTTGGAAAAAAAATGAAAGATCTAAAAACAAACACAAAATAGATCTAATTACGTTTAATGAATTTAGCTACTAATCAGCTCTGAAAAAAGTATTTCTGCTCCCTCTGAGCTGCATCATTAGCAGTGATTTCACTCAGAACAGGGCGCCTTCATAAACACACCAAGTCAAACATAACATGCAGCTAAAATCCAGATCTTAATAGAAAAATTTTCTTTAAAAAGGCAAGTTTGGTAGTTTCTGTCCATGGAATAATTTATCCTACAAATACAGGAGCTGGCTGTTAAACATCTTGGGTGCAATAAAACTGATACTCTGCTAGAGCATCGTAGGTTCAACTGATGAATAAACCTCAAGAAGATTATATTCTGGTAAGTGATAAGGCTGTCCTTGCCTGTTCATATTGACCAGAGTAGTTTGACTAAAAGACACATTTTGAGCTACCTGGTCTACTGGAAGGTGTTACTGCCCATGGTAGGGGTTTGGAACTGGATGAGCTTTAAGGTCCTTTCTAGCCCAAACCATTCTGGGTTTCTGTGATTTCCAGATTTAGAATTTGTGATTTCCTTTCCAGTGAAGTCTCTGACCCAGAAGGGAAAACTTCAACTTCTGGCACAAACCCGGATCTTCCCATTTGTGCAAATCTTAGGACATTTATTAGGCAATACTATGCAAAGATGATGCTACTCACCTTCAGCTCGTTCTTGTTTAGGAAGGCATTAAAAGGAGAAAAAAATTTTCTAGCTGTCTTGTACTGTTCAGCATAATTGTTTTCAAATACTTGACATTTATACTGCTGTGAAGAATAATAGAAAACTGCAAGTGAGAAAAAATTCATCAGTGATCACAGGAAAGAAACATTTCTATGTATACAGAGGTGGAAAAAACAGCCCTTGCGGATCTGCTGGAAATAGGTGTTGCGATTCAGTGCACACCATCCATCCTCCTCGGCAAAGGTCCAGCTGTTTCTGGCATTCTGAAAGCAAGCTGTGCACACGATTTTCTGGGAGAGAGCAGAACGAGGAGGAGCCCTTCGCTGCTCTTCACCAAACTGCCTGGCCCCAGGCGCCCGCGTCCAGAACACGTTCAAGACGGAAAGCACGCTAAACAAGTGCCTGCAGCAAAAATGGAGCGCTGTGAGATAAAGAGCCGGGAGCAAGCCTCATCCCGAAGGGGTTTGGGTGTGATTTCCCAGCGATTTCCTTGCAGGTAGTTTTATGGATCGGATTATTTTATACTTTCTCGCTGCAACATGCAGCCACAGCTGGATGTGTTGCTTTTCAGCTGCACCTCAGAGACATTTTCTTTTATTTCTAATTTAATCTGAGGACTTTCAAACAGATAAAATTTACTGTTTTTCATTAAAATCTTCATGAAAACAAGTTATAATCACTGTAATATCCAAAACGGCAGCCACTCCTGGGACTCTGACACCGGCACTCGCGGTGTTGGTGTCAGGAAAACTAATCCACAAACACCAGAGGTTTATGTCCAAAAAGGAGACAGAGGAGCCCTGTAATTTTATTCGAATAAAGGGAGAGGTCATGGGCATTTCCTATGGGATCTCTCAAATTTTTAGAGGACGCAGCCTCCTTTTTATCCTAATATCCCGGCCGCATTTCCCTCTCTTTCCCCACTGGCTGAGGTACTTGAGAGGTACANGTTTTGTCACCGAAACTGCGGGAGAAACAAAAACCCTCCAACAACATTTTTAATGTTACAGAGTCAAGGCATTACTTTATTGTCTGGCCAGGATGTACCACAGAAATCATCTCATCCACACTCAGCCCTGGTGTGCAGAGAGAATCACTCCATGACACATGCCTTACAGGACTATTCCCCAAACTTTATACAGTCAAAACCCAATAGAGATGCATTGCTTGAAAGTTCATTGGTCCAAAGTTGAGCGACCCCCAGTGTTCAGTTTTCTTATTGGATCCGAATCTACTCGCATCCGAAGTTAATTCGGTCTCCGTTCTTCGATTTCCTTATCGGTTCTTTCCGGACCGGGTGTCTCCAGCTGTGCCAGAGGCGGTGTCTGAGGGTAGATGTATGTAGATGACCCCTAATGTTCCACTGATGTTCTCTTGATGGTCCTTTATCTCTCTGGATATCTCTGGGCTACTCTTGTCTGTGGGTATGTTAAGCCCATCTGCTTAGAGTGATACCGTATCTCCTAAAAAAACTAAAGAAATTCCTTTCCCTAAGGCAAAGGTGAACAAACCTGGCTGAAGTTATATAAAAAATATTTTTACACTGATGTGTTTTCCAACAGCTTTATCTACCAGCAGGCGCACACTTCGTTTGTAATGACACCTACTTCTTATTCCTTTCACTGGGGTGCAGGTGGTCGCTGTACTCGGGGGAGCAGAGGCACCCCGGAGCGGCTGTGAGGGGGCTGTAGGTGCGGAATTTATTTAGGGAACCCTTATTGTTCCCTACACGCGGTTCGCTAAAACCCCGCGCGCCACCGGCGTCCGTTTTAAGTTAGAGAGCTGCAAACAGCCAAATGGCGTCGGGGTGATGTTCTCCCCTGCCAGATTGCGTCCCAGGAGCAGTGGCCAGCTGTTAATTCCCAGAGTTCGGGGGTACGCGACTGCGTTCGAGCCGCGCAGCGCCCCAGCCCGGGGACAGAACGCGCAACCTGGTTTGTCCCTTCCGCCTGCCCGTACCCGCCCGCCGAGCCATGGCGGGACGGCGGGCGCCACTTCCCGCGCGTCGAGGAACGCCGGGAGAACTACCATTCCCAGCATGCTCCGTGCCACCGCGCACGCGCAGTGCTCGCTCGAGCACCATCTTGGAACCCGCTTCTTCCGCCTCCTCACGGTCGAGCGGCCGCACAGACTACAATTCCCAGTGTGCCTCGCGGCCCCCGCGCATGCGTAGCGCTCTCGTCCGCCATCTTGGCCCGAGTGGACGCCGCCGCCGCCGCCGCTAAACAAACCCGAGCGCG